>JAFEMH010006423.1:0-27500 GCA_022495995.1 Adenophora triphylla var. japonica
TATTTGTTTAAAAGCAGTACATTTGAACAGGTTCTGACCTTCTACGGTGGTTTTAATAATAAAAGCAGATTTTTTTTTTAAAATGCGGGCAGTTAAACGGAAATTTAGTCGGTAAATTAATAAAAAAAAAATAAAACTAATTTCCGGCAGAGAAATATCCGTCAGGAAAATAATAAAAAATTAAAAAAATAAAACTTCATTACTGAAACGGATATGTCAGTCGTTTTAGGAGATTTAGATTTACGACAGACATATTCGGCTAGGTAAATTTTATGGTTTAGAAATAGGTTACTCTTGTCGGCAGTAAGTTTATTTATTTTTTTTTTTAATATTTACCGACGAATATTTCCGTCGGTAACCCTCCGGCAATGGCTCCGGTTAACCGACCGCCGTAACTCATTTAGACGGACGGTTTCGGCGGAATTTTGGATTTTCGGCGGACAATCCGCGAAATACCGGCGGAATTTGTCCGTCGGTATTACCAACCAATTATTTCCGACTGAACCCGGCGCGGGCGAATTTCGTCATTAATATCCATTTACCGACGGATATGTGGAATTACCGACGGAAATTCCCGTCAGGTAAAAGGCTTGTTTCTAGTAGTGTACAAGATGTAAACTGAGAGAATAACAAAATAACCAAAAGAAACTCTCACAATAAAACACTCCTCTCAAGCATATAGTCCTTCAATTGTTCGGAGTGTATCAAAACGTGTGTTATGAACGACTTTAGGACCTTGTATTTATAGCCGAGGAGTTCAAGTCGAAACGGGCGGGATGAGCAGATGGATAGCTTGATCATTATCATCAGTCTCCTTTATCTCTTTAAGTCTTTATCCTTGTGAGAGTCCTACATAAATAACCAAAACAATACTAAAAACCATAATAAACTTTCGGTTAATATGTTAGTAATAATAAAAAATAATATACAAAACTATTTTACTTAATTTAAATACATAAGAAAGTAACAAAACACAAAAAATAAGTCAGCCTCCTTGACTTGGCCGAGTGTGATGCTATAAAACATTTGTTTGAAATTTTCACGAAGGGCCGAGGTTGACCTAAAATTATGATTAACAAAAAATGATGCATAATTTACACACATGTGAAGGATAAATCTCCAATATATGTGTGGCATAGAATGTAATTACATCGGGGACACATTTTTCTCTAAGAAAGTCAATGAATTAAAATCTTGTCTTGCTTGGCCTCTAGAATGCTTCCACACATAATCTTTTTGTGAAAAAATATATTATGGGTAGCTTTCACTCTTCATTGTTCTCATGGATAGCCCTCTTTCGAATGATCTTGTCAATTTGACTCAAACTTTCTTTTTGATGTTATTTTGATCACATTGAAATAACTTAAATACCATGGAGTAAGGTAGCCGTTTCCCATTTTTGTTTTTTTGTTTTTGCACCCACCAAGAGACATCCAGTAGGATAAATTTTGAGTCAACAATTTGTTGACTACTTTTTAAGAAAAATTCACAATTCGAGAGAGGAGACAGAGTCAAAGATGCAATATAGTGACCATGGCTGAGATAAATCATGTCTGATACAAATTTTTTTTGTTTTTGAGTCGACGGTTGTTTTTGTTAGAATAAATATACGGGTGTTAGATATGATGTGATCACACGGGGATCACACCTTCAATTTGCACACAAACTCGAGACTTCCTTAGAGTGGAAAATCTCTGAAAATCAAGGGCTTTGGTGAAAATATCGGCCAACTATTTTTCGGTGCTAATTGATTCCATGCTAATGATTTTTGCTCAACAAGATCACGAATAAAATGATGTCTAATGTCAATGTGTTTAGTACGTGAGTGTTGAACATGATTTTTGATATTTCTATGGCACTTAGATTATCACAAAAAATTAGGATATCACTTTTAAGACCATAATCTTTAATCATCGATTCATCCAAAGAAGTTGAGAACAACAACTGCCTACACCACATATTCGACTCGGCGGTAGATAGGGATACAGTTACTTTTCGACTATACCAAGATACTAAATTGTTCCCAAGATAAAAACAACCTCCCGGTTGTGCTTTTCCTATCATCGGTGTTTGCCCAATCAGAATCCTACAGATTTGTATTGGTTTCTCGAGTGTAGCTTAGCCCTAAATTTAGTTCCACTAACATATCTAATAATTCTTTTTACGGCTTTGAGGTGGGATAATTTTGGGCAAGCTTGATATCTAGCACACAGGCATACACTAAACATGATGTATGGGCGACTTCTTTGAAAGGTACAACAAGCTCCCAATCATACTTCTATATATAAGGTGGGATCAACATCCTCACCATCCTCATCTTTGCACAACTTTCTTGGGATGATCCCATAGGAGTTTTCTGGGAGGTGAGAGGCATTGTCAAGTGAGAATTTCTTAAATCCAAGTTTTTGGCATCATTTTACTTTGAGAAATAAAAATTCCTTCCTTACTTTGTTTTTATTTGGAAGGCCTAGAAAATAGCTTCTAACTCACCAACCATACTCATTTCAAAGGTGGTAGGTCATACTTGTGACAAAATAATCAAACATATCTTTCGAGGATTGAACCAAATACAATGTCATCAACATAAATTTGGAGCCACCAATATCCCTACATTTTTCTTTTAAAATAAATAGGTGTTATCTACCTCACCTCTCTTAAATCCCATTTGTATGAGATATCGTTAGTCCTCCCATACCAAGCTCTAGGAGCTTGTTTTAAATCATATATGGTCTTTTTCGGGGCTTATAAGACATGATCGTAGAGAAATGGGGATCAGGTGAATCCCTTCGCCGTTGTTGAAGCAATAGGCTTCTTCATTCAGACACAATTCAAGAATGCACTCTTTACATGCGAGCACCCCAACCCTGACCTAACGCGTATCCCGAGCTTCGAGGAAGCTCAAACTAAGGAAACTTCGTCTTCTATTTTTTTTTAAAAAAACTTTTATTTTAATTTAAAAGAAAATCAATTCTCAAACTTCCCAATTAAAATCAACTGACAAAATCTCCACTCGGAGAAATTTAAATAAATACCTCAATACCATAACTTGATCAATTACATCGAAACCCTAATTAACATTGTTTAACAAAAGAGCTTTCCATACAAATTATAAAGGAGTAATACTTGGATATAGACTCCCGACAACCCACTCATATACCTATCCCGACAAGTCCCAAAAGCAAGAGTCCAACTCTTTTCCCGCCTCACCGGTTCAGTCACCTGTCTCAAAGACAATCTAAAATAAATAAAGGGAAGGGGTGAGAATAAATCTCAATAAGCTATTATGAATGCGGCCAAGATGCCAAACAAGATGCAACACATAGCATGGTAGCAAATAACACATTATGAAAGCGGTAAACACCTTACGTTACCTCATTTTACCTTTTCCGTCTGAACAATAAGTCGTACAACGTGGGAGTCAAACTCCGCTCTTTGGTGAATTGCCCCCATGCACCTTCACCACTTATATGTCTCATGTAGATCCATATAAGAAAATAAGATACTTATATGACCCTTTTTCAGAGTATCATATAATATCAGCGCCACTGTAAAGCTTTTGGCTTCATACAGAGCATTCCACCTAATCACCAAATTGCAGCGGTCTGTAAGGCTTTTGGTTCAATACAACGGCTAGCACCCCCACTCTGTGGCCACAGAGAGGGGGTAGGTCACAGGTATAATGAACCTTCAATCACTTATAGAACAAATCAATAATTGATTGAATTCCATTATACCCCCTAATCATATATACTCGTTCAAGCACATGATAGATACTTGAAATAAATCCACAAAGGGATAAGAACATAACAACATGGTAATGTATACTCATGTGAAATCAACACTATAGTGCAACAGCTCATTTAATACACTATGCATAATACCATTAACGAATATAAATTCAATTAAGGTAACAATATAACCACATAATCCACACCGGGATGCAATATAATCAACATGCCAGATAATCCACAATTGGGATACAATATATCAATATACCAAATAATCCACACTTGGGATGCAATACCACAATGTGATACATAAACCATTCCTACATAATCATTACTCAACCTCAAATAGCCTTAATAGAGGTTCAAGATCTACTTTCCACAATTTCATTTTGATCAAATAAGACATCATGGCCTAGCCAAGGTATTCTACTTTAACTTAAGTTAAAAAGGCTTAATTCATATCCGAAGTAGATTAGGTTTCACTACTTTGAAAGGGTTAGGAACCATACTTAGTGGTTGTGGTTAAAATTCAGCAAGAAAGGAAACTGGTGAAATTCTGGTGACATGGGCGACCGCCCAAGTCACTATGGGCGACCGCCCAAGAGGGTCTAAAAAGGGTTATACTTTCTGGTGGGTTGGGCGGCCGCTCAAGGTCCTATGGGCGACCGCCCAAGGGCAATTTCCAGCACTTCGAAATTTCTAACTCTTTTTCACATATTTTCTTTTCCCTTTTAATAATCTTTCTTAAAAATACCAAAAGGATTCTCTAACTTTACAAACCTCATTTTAAATCATTTAATCCCCAAATAATATAACCCTAGATCATTTACCACTTGATTCTCCACCCATTTCACTACCACATTTCAAGTTTAACCTCCTTAATCTAACTTAATCCATTTTCTTACCCTATTGATCATCTTCCTTAAACAACCACATCATTCTATAACATAAACCAATTTCTTAACTACAAGGAAGTTTCCAAAGCATCTAATAACCATTTTAATAATAATAACAACATCAAATAATTCATGAACATTAAATAAAAGAAAATATCATAATAACCCCATTCAAGTCATTAACATATTACTCCCATTATACCCTCCTTCTTTCAACTTAGGCCCCCATCTCATAACTAAAATCAAATCAACCTTAAATAATCCATTTTTCTCAATTAACATTATTTAAAATTTCCAAAATCCTTTTCTTTCATCAAAGCATTCATTAGCACATAAAATGGCAATTATAAGAAGGAAGTCATAATAACTTACCTTAGAATAGGAGATGGATTATGGCTTTCTTGAGCTTGTTAAACTCCCCTAGATGCCCCGATTACAAAAGTACTCCCGGATTGAAAAATGAAGAAGAAATGACTACTCTAGGAACTTGAGAAGGTGAGGCTTCAAGGTTGATTTTTCATGAGGTTGTAGGGGAGAAAGACGAGGGAGGATGATGGAGGAGGTTAGAGGGAGTATGTGGAAGAGTAAGAGAAAATATGGAAGGTATGGGTGATATTGACTTTAGAGGGAGAAGGGGAGGATTTTAGGGGAATGGTCCCCCACAAGAACTCTTCCAATTAATTTAAATAACCCTCCCAACCCAAAATATTTTATTTGTCCATTTTATTACCACTCCATCCTATTACTTTATTTATTTTCTATTTTTATATTTCCCCTAGAATATTATTTTATTTTCTTATCATTTTATCCTAATATAAGAAATCAAGTATATAAAAATGAACACATAATATTAATAATAATATTAAAAGCACACAAAATGATGCTAAAATAGTGCCTAGGGTTAGGGTCGTTACACTCACTCCCCCATAAAGAAAATTCGTCCCAAATTTTTTAAGAAGACTTAGCTTAAGGATCGAATAGCAAAGGTTCCTCTCACGAATCTCAAATTACAACTTTCACTAGTTTCCTTAACGGCATGATTCTTCTATACATTTTCACAACCCGAATACCCTAGGATTTCAATTCCCTAACTATCATTCTAATAACTCTCAACAGTTTCCCCACATAAGTCAAATCCGCCCAAATCATCATTAACTGAAGAATTTCATACAAATATATTTTTCATACCAATCTTCATACATTACCGATTCAATGCTAAACTAAAAACTGCTATTATCCACAATTCGCTAAGGTTAATTAAAATTCCCGAGTTTGAGAGGAAATCCATCACACATACAACCTATTCCTCAAGAATCTGAATAGTATTCTAATCTCTCCCTTTCGACTAACTAAATCCTCAAACTCTTAGGATCGGTAACAATCCCAAAAAGAAAGCTTCAATAGATAAGGTTCCCGAAAAACAATTGCAACCACTCTCGGGTAGGGAGTAAGAAAATTTCGCTTTATCTAAGTTAACTTCCTCGAAACCTACGCTATAACTTCCCATTTTGCATAATATCACCACCTAACCTTCCTTTAATACACCCTTAAAATTTCACAAAGTCCTCACATCCATTAGGTAAGGTAAGGATCGGATCTATAGCCAATCTATTCTCCATCTCTATCAATACGATTTACCCTTATTACATCTTACACCTTTGATATATCTTTCTGAGTTAACTAAATCAATGATTTTTCAATTCTCAAGAATTCCTTAAAAATTTCTTCGATAGCACTTGCCAACCCCAAAGATCACAGACTCAATCCTCGCAAGACCCATGGTAACCTTCAGGCTTAAGACTATAGAACCCAAAAATGTAAAATCTTCGCGAGCCAACTCACATTTGCTAAACTTCTCGAAACGATGAATTCCCACTAAAGGTAATTAACACAATTCCCAAATGATCTTCATGATCCTCTCGTAACTTTAAATAATCAAAGAGGTCATCAATCATAACTACCATAAAGCCGTCAAGATAAGGATTAAAATTCTGATTATCATACTTAGAATCAACACATGAGATATTTTGATGGAAACACAATTACCATCTACTCAACTAGCACGTAACATTCTTGAAAAGACTTCTTATGCGAGTCTAACACATACCAAATATCCTTCACACTTTTAACCAAAACTTTCTGTCTTTAATGCTTATATAACAAGAGTACCATATAAAGGTTTATTTATATTAACTACCAATATAATCCATTTAGGTATAGAAAAGGAGACTCACTTCTTATGATAGTCTACCAATGCACAACAACTACTTAACCCTCCAGGTCAAGTATATCTAAAAATCATAAATTGATAATCATACCAAATCAACTGGCAATACATGCTCAGCCATAACCACATCACCATCGTGGTAAACCAAAGGAGATTCAAGGTATTCTCTCATAAGAGCAGAATCCTCTAACAATAAAACAATTTCTCAAGTAATGTATGCCACATAGAAGCAACATGCTATGCCACACATAATGATATGAAACAAGATCTATAAAATATGACCCCTAACTTCTGAGACAGGGAATTTACCTCTAGTGACCTCTGAGGAATCTATCTCTCCTGGACCCGAAACACACACTCGATCACAGACCTTCTCTTTCGGTTCCCCTTCGTTATCTCTTTTGGTACCACCTCTTTGTCGTCCACCCGGCTGACCGCTGCTTAAAGCTCGTCCGCTGCAACCTTGGGCAATTCCTCCTAAAGTGTCCCGTTGCTCCACAATTCAAACATTTCCCTTGCTTACTCCAACACTTGTCCTCAGAATGACCCATCTTCTTGCAATATTTACAAATCATCCCATACTGTTTGGATATTGGCCTAGACGAAGAAGCTACCACAAATTCCCCTCTCGCACTTCCTGAAGTTAAAGTCCTTGGCTGTCCTCTAATGATTTTGGATCCTTGTCCTAGATACTTTGGCTTATTTCCAATCCCACCTTCCGATTTTCCACTATTTTCATCAATGCTATTCTCGATCTTATAAGCTCTCTCTATGACTGTCTGATAATTGGTGAAGCTATCAATCACTAATTTCTTCCTAAACTCAATCCTCAAACCTTTTATAAACCTATGAACTCTACTCGCTTCATGCGGTACCAAATAAGGGCAACACTTAGCTAATTCCTCAAACCTGACTGAATACTGATTCACTGTCATGTCCCCTTGTTCTAGTCCTAAGAATTCGATCTCCTTCTTGTCCCTTGTAACCATCGAAATGAAATAATCCTCGAACTGTTTGGTGAAATTATCCCAAGTCTGGGGCGTATGATCCCGCTCCCAATTCCCTTTCAAAATCCGCCACCACTGATCAGCTGGACCTTCAAGTTTGAAAACGGCATACCTAACTTTCTCTTCGTTGGGACTTTCTATAACCTCAAAAATCCTATTCATTTCAGCTAACCATTTTTCTGCCTTTAACGAATTCGGATCTCCGTTAAAGCTCGGTGGGTTCATCTTCACAAGTCTTTCCAATCCATCACTTTTACATTCCTCAGGTTGATTCGGAACTGATCCTCTAGTCTCCATATTATGTACAAACATCCTGAATAACTTCATCATCTCTTCATTCTGAATTCCACCTATACCCATATCTCCTTCAATTTTTAGAACTTTTCGCTGATCATCATTGCCTCCGGCCATTGGAACTAACTCCTGCATTAAACACTCGACGTTAATTACCACATATTCCTACTTAGTTTAGACATCTACCCTTGACCTCTAAACTAAGCTCTGATACCAACTGTGAGCACCCCAACCCGGGACCTAACGCGTATCCCGAGCTTGAGAAGCTCAAACTAAGGAAACCCGTCTTCTATTTTTTTTAAAAAAAACTTTTATTTTACTTTAAAAGAAAATCAATTCTCAAACTTCCCAATTAAAATCAACTGACAAAATCTCCACTCGGAGAAATTTAAATAAATACCTCAATACCATAACTTGATCAATTACATCGAAACCCTAATTAACATTGTTTAACAAAAGAGCTTTCCATACAAATTATAAAGGAGTAATACTTATATAGGACTCCCGACAACTCACTCATATACCTATCCTGACAAGTCTCAAAAGCAAGAGTCCAACTCTTTTCCCGGCCTCATTGGTTCAGTCACTGTCTCAAAGACAATCTAAAACAAGAAAGGGAAGGGGTGAGAATAAATCTCAATAAGCTATTATGAATGCAGCAAGATGCCAAACAAGATGCAACACATAGCATGGTAGCAAATAACACATTATGAAAGCGGTAAACACCTTACGTTACCTCATTTTACCTTTCCCGTCTGAACAATAAGTCGTACAACGTGGGAGTCAAACTCCGCTCTTTGGTGAATTGCCCCATGCACCTTCACCACTTATATGTCTCATACCCCGTAGATCCATATAAGAAAATAAGATACTTATATGACCCTTTTCGTAGTATCATATAATATCGGCGCCATTTAAAGCTTTTGGCTTCATGCAGAGCATTCCACCTAATCACCAAATTGCGGTGACTGTAAGGCTTTTGGTTCAATACGGTAGCTAGCACTCCCACTCTGTGGCAGCGAGAGGGCGGAGTCACAGTATAATGAACCTTCAATCACTTATAGAACAAATCAATAATTGATTGAATTCCATTATACCCCCTAATCATATATACTCGTTCAAGCACATGATAGATACTTGAAATAAATCCACAAAGGGGATAAGAACATAACAACATGGTAATGTATACTCATGTGAAATCAACACTATAGTGCAACAGCTCATTTAATACACTATGCATAATACCATTAACGAATATAAATTCAATTAAGGTAACAATATAACCACATAATCCACACCGGGATGCAATATAATCAACCTGCCAGATAATTCACAATTGGGATACAATATATCAATATACCAAATAATCCACACTTGGGATGCAATACCACAATGTGATACATAAACCATTCCTACATAATCATTACTCAACCTCAAATAGCCTTAATAGAGGTTCAATATCTACTTTCCACAATTTCATTTTGATCAAATAAGACATCATGGCCTAGCCAAGGTATTCTACTTTAACTTAAGTTAAAAAGGCTTAATTCATATCCGAAGTAGATTAGGTTTCACTACTTTGAAAGGGTTAGGAACCATACTTAGTGGTTGTGGTTAAAATTCAGCAAGAAAGAAAACTGGTGAAATTCTGGTGACATGGGCGACCGCCCAAGAGGGTCTAAAAAGGGTTATACTTTCTGGTGGGTTGGGCGGCCGCTCAAGGTCCTATGGGCGACCGCCCAAGGGCAATTTCCAGCACTTCAAAATTTCTAACTCTTTTTCACATATTTTTTTCCCTTTTAATAATCTTTTTTAAAAATACCAAAAGGATTCTCTAACTTTATAAACCTCATTTTAAATCATTTAATCCCCAAATAATATAACCCTAGATCATTTACCACTTGATTCTCCACCCATTTCACTACCACATTTCAAGTTTAACCTCCACTACAAAAAAAGTGATTATTAGGGACTACCTTATTTGGGTCGCCCGATTGGGACCGACCCTATTACTCTCTTAATAGGACGACTAATTAGTTATTTTATTTGAGTCGATCAATTTAATTAATGGGACGGTTGTTTTTTTTTTAAACCCAAAACATAATCAGCTATAAAAGGAAAATAATAATTAAAAAAAAAAAAAACCTACCCAATTGACGCCCCCACTCCCACCTTCTCTACTCGCGCACACTTCCCCCTTTACGCCCTCTCTCTATCCCTAAATTCATCATCGTTCGATTGATCACTCCGGAAACCCTATCAATTCATCGTTCGATTTCTTCATCCGATCATTTCGATTCTACTCGGCCGTTTTCATAATCATCGGTACAACCATATATTCAATGTAAGTTGGGGTTTAATTAGGGTTCATGTTTTTTGCTATTCTACGTAGCCCTGTGTTTGTGTTGCTTGATTTTTGAAGGCTTGATTATCGCACCTGAATTTCTTTCACACTTGCTACTAGTAACCATATTAACCATGGTAGGATATTTTTCTCCCAAATTACACTGTTGAAACCGTTTGTGCAACTATGCTTGTCAAAATGTTTCAAAATAATATGGAGAATCAAACCGCATTCCATTCCCTTTAGGCGATACTCACTATCTTACTCCTAGTATGGGTTAAATAGGAGCTTTATTTATCATATCTATCGGAGAGGTGTAAATACGTGTGTGTTGATATATAATTATATATGATAGATTCTAATTATTGTTGGGGAGGAGGGGGGGGGTAAGTCATATTTGATTTAAATGCAGTTTTGTTTTGATAATAGAATGAAATTGTTCCCGAACGGCGCTATCATTTGTTGATACATTTTCCAACTATTTTTTTGATTATTTAGTTGTTCTACTTACCAATAAAGTTGATTTTCCTACTTATTTAGTTGTTCTACTTACCAATATATTACAAATCATTTATCATTACCATCAAAGGATTACATATGGATTCTCGAGTGAGTATGCCCACAATCTGTTTGATCAAATGCCCCAATGACCAGCTTCAAATGTAGGCCAATATGATTCTTCTAGTCCTTCAGTTCAATGCAATTTGAACAAATTCTGAATTTATTAGTCTTTTCTTATTGTGGTTGATCTTCACTTTCTCAAATAAATAACCCCCTAAATTCACTCTCCATAGCAGGTTCTCGAGGGGATGCTTCAATATTACGTGTCACAGCCATGGTTAAATTTATGCATTCCTCAAAACAAATTACCCACCTCCTTTCCCCCCTCCCCATACATCTCTTTTTTTTGTCTGTACAAGCCCGGTTCATTTCAGTTACATCAACAATATCCAACAACATTGAACCGGGTCTCTTCTTTCTCATCATCAAACAACCTCCCCAACCCAAATGATTAAGTTGGGTCCTTTCTTCATCAGGAGCTATCTCCATCAATCAATTTTCCATTCATGGGTTTCTGCATTCGTTCGTTGGAAAAATTATTCGAAAGAGATTAAGGTTGAATCTTTGTACACAAGGAAAAAGATTTGGTTTTGATTCCTCCCTTTGCAAGAAGGGTGGTTTTTGGTTATTCATATTTGAAAAAGAAAATTAGAAGTAAATAAAATGGCGGGAAGGAGGAGGGCATGCTCTAAGAGCTAGATGCAACGCCCACCTGGGCATTGCTTTTCGTTGTGCATCATTATAATCTCTATTGTATTGAGAAAGTTCTTCTTGCTTGGACATGTAAGTTAATATTTTCCGATCCATTTATTTAATTACATGGCTCCATAATTTGATCATGCTATAGCTTGCATTGTCAAAGTCGGAGCCTTTTTCAAGAAAGAATTGTAATCCCCATCACGATTTACGTATCCTGAAGCAAAGAATTATTAACTAATTGCAAATTCGACTTACGGTTTGGAAACTAAAGATTAAAAACCATACTGTGTTTATGTTGTTGGTTTGGTTTATCTCGACACATATATGAATGATGCTCTCTTATTTTCTGCTGGTTTGAAAAGAGAAACAAAAATGCTCTGGTTGAAGCGGAAAAGGTTTAAGGCGGTAAGTTTTGTCATCTCCTCCATCCACATTTTCTTTTTTGTAATCTAGCTTTCAATGGCCTATTTTCACTTTGTGAGAACATTTGCAACTTATGGTGCTCGGATTCATTTCCCTTCTCCTGACATTTGGACAGAACTACATAGCTTCCGTCTACATTCCCGAAAAATATGCAAACACCATGTTGCCATGTCAAGCCATCATAAGCATCAAGCACCGGTTGGAGAACACACGGCTCCTTCAGGCGAGGGCATTGCGGCACATCATCGTAGGGTATTGCGTAGGCTTTTGGCGGTGGTGGTGCAACTAAAGGGTGCAAATATGTATGCCTTTTCCTTTTTAAATTCTCGAGTATGCGATTTGATTACGTATGGGATTAAGCTATCTAAACTTGTGCATTTCTTGTCATAGGGTACGTGCCACTCATATCCATCAATGGTTTACATCGGCTACACATCTTCATATATTTTTCTTGGCAGTGTTTCATGTTATATCTAGTGCCACAACAATGACTCTTGAAGATCAAGGTTAGATTGTTTTAACAACTTTTCTTTTTGTTAAATATAACACATTTTTTTTTCATTTTTCATGATCGAGTTGGTTAGATTTGGGGGTTTGGAGTTAACTTCAAGCGTGTGTGTGCGTGTGTGCTGTAACGAGAAGAGCAACTCAACTCATAGAGAAGATCAAATAAATATATGCTCTCCATGTTTGAAGTCGGTATCTTTGTTATGGTACTCTTATTTCCTCTATGCAGATCCGAAGGTGGAAATTTTGGGAAAGAGAAACTATGCAGGAAGAGACGAATGGTAATGATAAATACTAATCATCGCTTCACTAAAGTTACAAAAGATCCAATCTAGTGCATTTAGATTTCAGTTACCGTCTTTTAGCTAGGTACCAGAGCTCCATTTGCATCAGATAGTTTTCCCGTGTTTCATAATATTATGTGCATAAAATGTCTCGTGTTTCATAATTTTGCCTTAAGAACATACCTACTAGATTTCAGTTGTTGGCGTCTACAGTTTGATATCCTGTGGTAACAAGGCTTGATATCCTGTGGTAACAAGGATTGAGGCTTAGCGGAAGGCAATAGGAGGTTTCAGAATAGTTGAAATTGGAAATGCCAAATTTCAGTTGGGGTGAAATCATGAAAACAGTCGAAATTTCATAATAGGAGGCTCCATAACCCAAAGAAGTTATATTAAAAACTGAAAATTTTAAATCAAATCAATAGTACTTCAGGATTTTGCTTTTGGCTTTAGTTTTCTTCCCCAAAGAACGGTACTCTTTCGAATATTTTCATCATTTAGGCCCCATTTTGTAATGTTCTTGAGTGCATGCTGTTGGAAAATTGTTTTCTGAATCTTTAGCATAAGAAGTCACGTGTTGGCATGGATAATAGTAGAATTTTGAATGTAAAAGCTAATAGTCTTCCTATGCTTATGCATCGTAGACCAAATAGCAGCAGAGTTTGACCAATGTCTAGAGATAAGAGCTTTCCCCAATTGATCATCTATTTCCTGCATGAGCATCAGGGCTGTTACTATCACCCAATGCATATCTTACTACCTATTCAACTACTATTTCTAATGTTTTTGCATATATTTCCATGTGACTTCAGTGGGTAAGTATGCTTGAAATTATCCTCTTTCATGGAGTTTGAGCAATTAGGATATGATATGACCCTTGCGGACATTATACTTGCAATGACCATCAGAATGGGAAACATAGTAGGGGGAAGCTAATATCGATGGAGCAGTTTCCCCCCTTTGCTCTTGGGCTCCAATATTGTTTAGAAGTGAACTCCAGTGTCTTATATCTTAGTTTTTTTTTTTTTCGCAGGTGTCGATGATTAACTATGACACACTATTACGATTTTGTGAAGATCGAGGGAGCGTGATGGAGGAATGATATCATCAACAATATTGTTTAGAAATTTTAATTCTCAGCCCGGATTGATTGGTGCGCTTCCTTTTGGGTTTCGGCTATACGCCTCTTATATTGGTCATGAGCTTCGGCAATGGTAAGTGGCATTTTCGTTCTTGCAAGGGCTGATGTCAAAGTATTTTTGCAATTCAAGTTTATTTCGGTGTGTCTGGAGATAAAAGAGGGATGGAAGAGTGATGGATGGATGTTTCTTAAGTATGTAAAATTTGGGTTTAGTGCCAAAGTGGATGGGATGGGATGTTAATGAATGGGCTTCCTGCCCTTTTTCATTGTTTTTGGTTTGTGTTTGTGAGAGGGGGGAATTGTTTTCCCTAAAACATTGTCGAGATTTGGGAGTGTTTTGGCAAATAAAGTTGTGGTGTGATCGGATAGGGAGAGATGCTATTTGCTTAATTGCATCATTCTAGTTTTCATCATGATAACAGAGACATTTAGAACTAATGTTTGGTAATGGATTTGAGTTAGAATATTGCTTCTAATCCCGGAGTCATTTAAGCCAATTATGAATTGAGTCACTTTCTCGCAAGTGCTCATAATCTTCAATTTTACGTGCGGCTCAGCGTGTACATGCACAAACACACTTAGGCAAGTTGTTTACTTCCTCAAATTCATCCCAGACTGACCTAAATTTTGTAAAATAGGTCGAAATGGACATAGAACCTTGTTGCAATGCCATCATTTCCTTCTTGATCTGAAAGACCTGGGGTGCATTTCCTTGAGAGAATCTACACAAGAATCAAGATCAGTCCAGATCTCACCATAGGTCGAAATGGACATAGAGCCCCCAATCTGTTTTACTGAGATCACCATTGTTTTGTACTCGAGTTTTTGTACTCGAGTTTTTGTAATATAATTGTGATGCCTGTTTTATGTGAAAAATTTTACTCATTTGCAGTAAAGTTTAGTAGTTCAGCTGATCTTTTGTCGAGACTCTTCTAATTTGCTCTTGCAATCGAGTAATCCTTAATGATATTTATGTAATAAGCTAGTTTTGCATAGTTATGCTGATGATGTTCTTGTCCCTTGTTTTTATGGTTCTTGCAGATTTAATGCACGACTTCCTTCTTCGACTCCATCAATGTACGATTTTGTGAAGATCGATGATGGAGGAATGATATCAGCAACAATATTTTGGGGGAGCACGTTCCACGTATGCAATATGCATAATATGGATGATTTTGAATTATTTAGAGAATAGTTTTAGATCAAATTATTTTAAAAGGAGTATTGAATCCTTCTATTTCATCTACCTTAATTATTAGGTAATAGTTAACTTTTTATTTAGATGATGTGGTTGATTAAATTTAGTTAATGCATTATTTTCTTATTGTCAGGTTCTTTTGATATATTTACAATTATAATTTGATAAATTTACAAGTATAATGTATACATGTGTATATATATAATTAGTAGAAGATTAGTAGTGTTTGATAATTAATGGTAAATATTCACATTTTGACACCAAATTTTATTTGGGTCGTCTATATCTGACCTAATTACTTTCCCGCAAAAAATGTGATTTTGGCGCAAAAATATATTTGGGTCGAGCGATAGGGTCCCTAATAATTTCCCTCCAAAAAAAAAGGCGCCAAATATTATTTGGGTCGGCTATCTCGTCCCTAATAACGGGTACCAAAAACTATTTGGCTCCAAAAATTTTCCGCAAAAAAAAAATAATAATAATAATTTTTTATTAGGGTCGGCTACATCCCGACCTAAATACTGTATTTGAGACGGTGACGGGGGTCCTAAAACTTTTAGAGTCGCATGCTATTTAGGACCCTTGTTTCCCGACCTAAATGCCGACCTAAATAGTATTTGGGACGGCAAAATGACCTTTTGGGACGGGAAAGTGCCGACCCTAATAACCCTGTTTTTTGTAGTGATCCTTAATCTAACTTAATCCATTTTCTTACCCTATTGATCATCTTCCTTAAACAACCACATCATTCTATAACATAAACCAATTTCTTAACTACAAGAAAGTTTTCAAAGCATCTAATAACCATTTTAATAATAATAACAACATCAAATAATTCATGAACATTAAATAAAAGAAAATATCATAATAATCCCATTCAAGTCATTAACATATTACTCCCATTATATCCTCCTTCTTTCAACTTAGGCCCCCATCTCATAACTAAAATCAAATCAACTATAAATAATCCATTTTTCTCAATTAACATTATTTAAAATTTCCAAAATCCTTTTCTTTCATCAAAGCATTCATTAGCACATAAAATGACAATTATAAGAAGGAAGTCATAATAACTTACTTTGGAATAGGAGGTGGATTATGGATTTCTTGAGCTTGTTAAACTCCCCTAGATGCCCCGATTACAAAAGTACTTCCGAATTGAAAGATGAAGAAGAAATGACCTCTCTAGGAACTTGAGAAGGTGAGGCTTCAAGGTTGATTTTCCATGGAGGTTGTAGGAGAAAGATGAGGGAGGATGATGGAGGAGATTAGAGGGAGTATGGGAAGAGTAAGAGAAAGTATGAAAGGTATGGGTGATATTGACTTTAGAGGGAGAAGGGGAGGATTTTAGGGGAATGGTCCCCCACAAGAACTCTTCCAATTAATTTAAATAACCCTCTCAACCCAAAATATTTTATTTATCCATTTTATTACCACTCCATCCTATTACTTTATTTATTTCCTATTTTTATATTTCCCCTAGAATATTATTTTATTTCCTTATCATTTTATCCTAATATAAGAAATCAAGTATATAAAAATAAACACATAATATTAATAATAATATTAAAAGCACACAAAATGATGCTAAAATAGTGCCTAGGGTTAGGGTCGTTACATTACATCCATTTGATGTAGAGTAATGTCCAAATAACAGACAATAGCAAGTAAGAGTCTAATTGATTCTATCCTAGCAACAGGAGCAAATGTTTCTTCAAAATCTATTCCTTCTATTTGGGTGTAGCCTTGGGCTACAAGCCTAGCTTTATTTCTGATAATTTGCCCATTTTCATCAGTTTTGTTCTTAAAAATCCACTTAGTTCCTATTACATTTCCTCCTTTAGTTCTAGGAACCAAGGTCCATACTTCATTTTTATCAAATTGATTTAGTTCCTCTTGCATGACAACAATCCAATTTTCATCTTTCATAGCTTCTACAACATTCTTAGGTTCAATATTAGAAACAAAACAACAAGAACTAACCTTGTTTACTTGTGATTCAACAAAACTTAGCCCAGCCAACTCACGGTAGTTGACCCTTGGCTTTTCCCTTATGCTAATTTTCTCGTTTACATCACCCACCACTTGAGATATATAGGGTGATTCTTTTGTACTCTGCTGGGTATGTCTTTGGTCCTACCCAAATTCTCACCTTCACAGTCAGAATCTTCGGATTCTGAAGCAGATTTTGTTTGTCCTGAGTAGGTGATGATGTGCTTGCATCAATACCTGCATCTTCTTTCTGCAGTCCATTTTGCTGCGTCTGTTCAGTTTGATTCTGAGATTCCCGCATTGTCTCTATACAATCTGAGACATCATCTTCAAGAGATTTTAAATTCAAGTCAGCAGTATCATCAAATGTAACATTAATTGATTCCATCATAGTTTTAGTTCTAAGATTGTAAACCCTATAAGCACGACTGTTTGTGGAATATCCAAGAAAAACAGCTTTGTCACTTTTGGAATCAAATTTAGATAGATAATCTCTATCATTTAGAATATAGCATATGCATTCAAAAACATGAAAATATTTAAGAGTAGGTTTTTTTCCAAGTAGGATTTCATAGGGAGTCATGGTTGATCCAACTCTCAAATAAAATCTATTTCCTATATGACAAGCAGTATTAAGTGCTTCAGCCCAAAATCGTTTAGAGATGTTTTTAGAACTAAGCATGACACGAGCCATTTCTTGTAAAGTACGATTTTTTCTTTCAGCAACCCCATTCTGTTGAGGAGTTTTAGGGGCTGAAAAATCATGGGTGATTCCTTTGGAGTCACAAAATTTTGAGAACAAGGTGTTCTCATATTCAGTTCCATGATCAGACTTAATTTTGATAACTTTCTTACCATACAAATTTTTAACCTTTTTGTACCAAACTTTAAATACTTCAAGTGCTTCAGATTTTTCTTTCAAATATAGCACCCACGTATACCTAGAGAAATCATCTATACAAACAAACAAATACTTCTTTTTACCTAAGCTCTCAACCTCAATAGGTCCCATAAGGTCTGTATGGATTAATTCCAAAATTTCAAAAGTGAAACTTTTGTCAACCTTTGGATGAGAGGCTTTGGTTTGCTTGCCCTTTTGGCAAGGACCACATATACTAGATTGTTTAAAATCAAGTTTGGGCAAGTGTTTAACAACATCAAATATTATTAATTCTTCCATTTTCCTATAACTAACATGTCCTAACTTTTGATGCTATAGTTCAAGTTCATTTGTTTTGGAGCTAAGGCAGGATAAATTTTCACCAAATTTGTAACAATTATCTTGAGACCTTACTCCAGTGAATAGGAATTGATTAGTGTTATCAAACACTTTGCATTCATGTTTGTCAAAATTAACATGTAAATTGTCATCACACAGTTGGCTTATACTAATAAGATTAGCTTTCAAACCTTCTACATGATAGACATTTTTTAGTTTAGGCATGTTATTCACACATAAAGTACCTTTACCTACGATCTTACCTTGTGCTCCTCCCCCATAACTCACATTTCCACCTGTGACAGTGATGTACTCCGTGAGAAATTCTGCATTACCTGTCATGTGCCTTGAGCACCTGCTATCAAAGTACCATGAGCTAGCAATGCTGCTCTTGAGAGAGGTAAACACTACCTTGCATTCCTCATTCTTCTTTTCTATCCAAACAAACTGACCTGTTTTCTGGCGGTGTGAGTGGTGATGTGAGTGCATCCGTCCACTCATCTGAGGTCTTATGTGTCCTGATAAGAAGCAGTAATGGCACACAAATCTTTTCTTCTTGTTTGATGATTTCGTGTTGTGAAAAGTCTTAGGTTTTGAGGAACTTTCTCCTTCTTTTACAAAATTTGATTCAAAGCCAAGACCAGTTTTCGAAAATTTACTCACATTAAGAACTTCATCAAGAGTAGCCTTTCCCGTATTCATTTTTTCAAAAGTTTTCTTGGCCTCTGTGAGTTCGGTTTTGGTCTTCTCAAGTTCAATGTCACGTTTAGTGAGCATGACCTCAAGTTTAGCTATTGAATCTTTTTGATTGTCATTTTCAGTGGATACATCTTTAAGTTCACCTTTTACATTCGATAGTTCAGTGGAGAGTTTTTCATTTACCTTTTCAAAGACGGCGATTTTTTCTACACGCTTTTCCCAATCGACATATAGCTCAGCATACGCATCAGGCAGTTCGTTATAGCTTCCATCATCTTCTTCTTCTTCATTCTCAGATTTCTTGTTCAGCGAGGAGGTATAACAGTTTATAATGGATTCAGAAGATGTGATGGTAGATGTGATAACATCTGAAGCTACACCAGATTGATGTTCATGATTTGGAGGCGAGATTTCCATGATTGCTAAGTTCAGCGACTCATCTTCGTCCTCACTATCACTAAGGGTCGCACTTAGGCTCATACCCTTTTTCTTCAGAGTATTGGCACATTCATTTGCATAATGTCCAAAGCCTTTGCAGGCTCTACATTGAACAGATTCAGATCTGTTTTTAGAAAAACTAGTGGGTTTCTTGAAACTACTCTCATTATCCTCTTTTGATTTATCAAAAGTAGTTGGTTTTTTAGAGGAAAATTTGTTGTCCCTTTTGTTTTTGAGAAAAGAAGTAATTTTTTTTGTTAAAAGAGCAACATCTTCGATTTCCAAATTTGAAGTATCAATTTCATTTGAGATTTTCTCAATCTCTTTTGGAATTGAGGATGCTTTAGAAAGGGCAGAAGCAAGAGCAACACTTTCAGCTTTATGTTGTTGCTGAATGGAAATGTTCATTTCAAACATGGTTAGCTTACCCACAAGAGTATCTAAAGCCATGGTTGCAGTGTCATTTGCTTCTTCAATAGCAGCTATTTTAATGTTGAACTTATCTGTGACAGTTCTTAACATTTTGCATACTAATCTAGCATTTAAAATAGGCTAACCTAGGGAGAGTCATTCATTTGAGATTTCTCTCATTCTAGCAGATAGCTTTTTATGTCCTCAGTCTCAGTCATCCTCAAATTTTCAAACTTGGTCATGAGAATTCTTAACCTAGTGGCTTTAACACTGTCATCACCTTCACAGTGAGCTTGCAAAATATCCCAGGCTTTCTTTGCTATATTTTGATTTAAAACAAGTCTAAACATGTGTTCATCCACATGACTTGAAATAGCATCAAGAGCCTTGGAATTGTAATTAGCAAGAGTGACCTCATCAGTGGTCCATTCTTCCTTAGGTTTAATTTTGTACACTTTTTCGGAGGTTTCACCCTCTTCTTCTTTACTCTTAATTTCAACCTTAAGAGGGGACCATGAAATAATAATGCTAAGCCATGCTCGTTCATCAATTGCTTTGATGAAGAGACGCATCTTAGCTTTTCAGATGGCATAATTAGATCCATCTAAAATAGGGGGAAGGTATTGATTCAAGTGTCCTTCCATAATGACCACTCTTTCTTGGATCTCACTCAGTGAAGTCGAGTGTAGCTCTGATACCAATTGAAAGAAATGGAGCGGCTAGGAAGTTCACAGGAACACTAAACTTGCTGATGTGAGTCCTGATGCTATCGCACCAGCACTAACACAACAGAGAAATGCAGCGGAAAAATAAACAGAAATGAAATCAACAAATGATTTAACACTTATCTACAGCAATATGCTGTAGACAATAAACTTCTCTTATTAAAATAATTCTGAACCGGTTACAAGATGTAAACTAAAAGAATAACAAAATAACCAAAAGAAACTCTCACAAAAAAACACTCCTCTCAAGCATATAGTCCTTCAGCCTTTCGGAGTGTATCAAAACGTGTGTTATGAACAGCCTTGGACCTTGTATTTATAGCCAAGGTGTTCAAGTCAAACGGGTAAGGATGAGCTTGATGGATAGCTTGATCATTATCATCAATCTCCTTTATTTCTTTAAGCCTTTATCCTTGTGAGAGTCCTACATAAATAATCAAAATAATACTAAAATCATAATAAACTTTCGGTTTATATGTTAGTAATAATAAAAATAATATACAAACTATTTACTTAATTTAAATATATAAGAAAATAACAAAACACAAAATAAGTCAACCTCCTTAACTTGACCAAGTGTGATGCTATCACACTTTCAGCCACTGTGTTTTCAAATTTTTTATTAGGAGCATGTTATGGCAGTAAATGAAAATTAGAAGACAGAAAACGGAAAGGAGAAGCCGGTCCGGTTGGGGACAGTTTCTAAAAGACACTTTATTAAAAATTATTTATTTTTTTATTTTTTATATAATTATCAAAATAATAATTGATAATAACATGGAAATAATTAAATGTTGCTTTTTAAGAACATACCCTATTTAACAAAACATGATAAAATCTTAAGAATTGCAAGTTCGAATATTATGGACAAGGACAAAACCTGACAAAAAATAGATAATCAGAAGAATACAAGTGTGGTTGAAAGGTTGAAACAATCGTCCTGGCGAAATATGTTTGAGAAGCGATAAAGATTGTTTTCAAAATAAAATTATATTTATCATATACTCCCTTCGCCCCCCTACAAACTGCACATTTTTCTCATTGGGCATCCCACTACAAGCTGCACACTTTTTAAAATGGCAAAGAATCTTTACTATTTCCTCCACTTATTCTCTCTCCTACATTATTTTAATACCCACAACACCATTATAATTTACTATTCCCTCCACTCATTCTCTCTCTTATTTTACTTTTACACTCACAACATTTATATTATTATTTTTTTTCTTAATCCCGCGCAAACAGTAATCGTGCAGTTTCTGCCGGGACGGAGGGAGTATAAATATGGAATATGAGGATCAAATTGATATCATGATTCAAATTTAACAAAAAATAAAGTGGGCTAACTAAATGCCAAAAACTTATAAAAAACGCGTTTTTTGTTAACTTAACAAAAAACGTGTTTTACCGTCTTTCTAATAACAACACACAGTTACGTAACCTCTCTCTCTCTCTCCTCTCTCTCTCTCTATACGCAAAGGGGAAGATCGCGTCTTCTTCGTCTCCGGCAACCCCAATTGCAATCGCCCTCACCGTCTTCTCCTTTTCCGGCAACACCAATCCCCTCTCCGATCCCAGAAACCAACCGGCGGCAGACAACACATAACCGACGATGACTTGGAGAAGATGAACTATTTGAGAGCCGTAATCAAAGAAACCTTCCGTTTACACACTCCATTACCATTACAAAGGATTTGATTTTGAATTGATACCGTTCGGATCGGGACGGAGGGGGTGTCCTGGGATTGCGTTTGCAGCGGTGACGATTGGGTCGGCGCTTGCGAATTTATTGCAGAAGTTTGATTGGGGATTTCCGAATGGGGAAAATGGTGAGGATTTGGATATGACTGAAGCACCTGTTGTTTTATAACGATTAATCAAGTGCCAGTTGGTGATTAATCAAGTGCCCGTTAGTGTATAATAGAGTGCCCGTTAGTGTATAATCAAGTGCCCGTTGGTGTATAATTGAGTGCCCGTTAGTGTATAATCAAGTGCCCGTTAGTGTATAATCAAGTGCCCGTTGGTGTATAATTGAGTGCCCGTTAGTGTATAATAGAGTGCCAGTAAGTGTGTAACTGAGTGTCAATGTATTTTTGAATGCCAGTTCATGTAATTTTGAATGCCAGTCCATGTTTTTTTGAATGCCAGTTCATGTTTTTTTGAATATCAGCAAAAATAATTATCAGTGTTTTTGAGTGCCAGTATATGCATTTTTGAGTGCCAGTAAATGTGTTTTCAAATGCCAGTCCATGTATTTTTGAATGCCAGTGTAAAAAAGTGCTAGTGCATGTATATTAAGTGACTTTATAAACTAACACTGGCACTTGGTTACACTAACACTGGCACTTTGTTACACTAACACTGGCACTTTGTTAAACTAACACTGGCACTTGTTTTACACTAACACCAGCACTTTGATACACTAACACTGGCACTTTATTACACTAACACTGGCACTTTTTTACACTGGCACTTTGTTACACATGCACTGCTTCGTTGAATTGACCCAAACTTCAGCAAATTAAACCCTTTTTCCACACCATTGAAGGACATTTTGTTTATCCAACGAAAAAACGAAGAGCTATGGAATCAAATCACACAGTTATCTCCAATTAATTATGTACCAATCAATAAAGTACCAATCAATTATGTAACGAAGCAGAGTTGACAATGGACATTAATGGCGGAACTAGGGCACGAATTGTAGGTTACTAAATACTCAAACTGAGTGAACGCCGGAGAACGATCGGAGCTTGGGATGGCCAGAGAAGATGATCGGAGCTTGGGATGACACGAATTTGTGTAATTACAAAAATGCCACCATTTGTTTTGAAAACACGTTTTTCCTTATCTTAAAAAAAAATTTATTTTTTATAAGACCAACTCTAAATAAATAGGCAAAATATATACTCCCTCCGTTTCGTTTTAAGGTTTTTAGTTTGATTTGTCACGTGGATTAAGAAAAAGTAATGTTGTGATTATGAAAAATATAGTATGAGAGAGAAATTGGGTATGGAGGTTTTGTTGTAACAATGACAAGTGGGTTTCATTGTTTATTTTAGGTAATGAAGCCACTAAAATCTTAAACTGAGACAGATAAAAAAGGAAAGTAGAAATCTTAAACCGATACGAAGGGAGTATATATTATTTTTGGGGTGTTTTTTTTTCCCCGAAATTTAGGATACTAAAATGTATGTTTTCAAACAATAAGGAGTCTAGTGACCCATCCTTTTATGGCTTTGCCACTAGATACAAGGGTTTGTATGTCTTCTAATCTATGATGCATTATATTGACCCCACCATGCATCATAGGTCAAAAGAAGGAAGCATCGAGGAAGCACCCAAGTTTTTTTTTGTTCATTTTCGGGCAAATTACAATTTGATTACCTATATTTGTGTCACTTTTGTAATTTGGTTCTTAACATTTAAAAAGTTGCAATCTGATTTCTAACATTAACATTTTGTTGTTAATTGGTGTAAAAATTAACGAAATGTTAGATTTTTGACAAAATTCAAGTTATACGTCAAGCACTTGAATTTTTAAAAGTCATCATGGTCATTTCACATTTATTTCACCCCAACACCACCGACTACCATCACTATTAGCACCACTATCACCACCATTCAATAATTTACCTGTTTTTTTAATTAATTTATATTTTTGAATCGTTTGTTTTTTCTCACTAACCAAGTGTTATAAGCTACATCATTTATGTTAAAGAGCAATTTATTCCTTTTTTTCATAGGAAATGATTAGCACGTCCCTTAAAAAGTTATTTACCTGTAAACATTACTTTAATTCTGTCAAGAAATTAACAATTTGTTAGTTTTTATACCAATTTTGCAACAAAATGTCAATGTTATGAATCGAAATGCAACTTTTTTAATGTTGGGAATCAAATTGCAAAACTGATACAAACGTAACCGAATTACAATTTGCCCTTCATTTTCTCACATTAATGCTTATGATGTTCTTGCTTCTCTCTCTCATTCAAGCAACAACAACAATAATTCACACATCATCATCATCATAAATGCCATGCATTTCCCTCTTTAACACCTTTCTTGCCACCATCTTTGTGATTCCACCTCCCATTTCCTTCCTATAATCATACACATACACGAAAAACTATCTACCGAGTAGTATGATTTATACGATTATAAGGGGTTTGAGTTTTTTTGTTTCAACAATTTGGCAATTGCAGGAGATGCGTTTTTCTGCTATTTTTGATGACTTGCACTGCATTATGTCAAAGGTTATCATGACTTTCATTGTAGTTACAACAAGGTTTGTGCAAGTATATCGGCATCGGCCTTAACTATAGTCTACTAGAAATGTAACTTTCATTGTGGTGTTCTAATCCTCTTGTGTAATTTGGTAAGTTATGAAGTATTGCTATGCTTCCATGTTCCTAATTGTGTATTCATAATTTTTTTTTTTCCTTTTTCACAAAAATAAGTAGGATCAAATGAAAAGAGCAAAATGCGTTTGCCGGGAGTCGAACCCGGGTCTATTGCTTGGAAGGCAATTATCCTAACCGTTGGACTACAAACGCTCATATGCAAATCTTTCCAGATTATTTTTAATGAACATTATTATTATTAAATTTGAATAGTCATTTTATGAGTAATTTCCTTTTTTTTTTTTTTGATATTGCTGTAGATAAATTTCACCATTTCTCAATTTCAGTGAAGTGACCTTAATTTTATAACTGATAATTTAAGATCTCCCAAACAAGTTATTTGTATGTTATTATGTAGGAACAATGAATCATACGGACTAGCAAAACATAAAATTGACAGATATGAATGCGAATCATTTGATCTATCCAAATCATTTCCATTTTCAATAGGCCCAGGATGATGAAGGCCAAAATGGGCTTAGGCCAGTGGATTTTTTTTCGGCCCGTGGTTCGTGGCCCGTTTTATCCGTGGCCCATGGCTCGTGGGCAAGCCCGTAGACCGGCCCGTGTAATATACGGTACAGGCCCGGTTTGAATATCATGGTGACGGGCGGGCCAAGCCCGCGGGCATCCAAAGCCCGTTTGCCCAATTTCCTTTTGGCCCTTTTTTTTATAATTTATATTTAATATTTGGATAAATAACACCAATTAACTTGTGTCCAAGTGGTAAGTTGCTTTCCATTGTTCCAATTCACCAGGTTTCAATTCCCCCCCAACCCCATTTCATCTTTTCTTTAAAAAAAAATAAGGGATAAAATCCGTTTGGCCCGTGGATCCTTGGATCCGGGCCAAACGGGCGGGCCTCACATCGGATCTATGCACGGGCACGGGCCGGGTCGGGCTTTAGCCTGTTAACACACACGAACGGGCCGGGCTAAGCCCGTTTCACCGTTTGGCCTTGAACTGGCGGGCCGGGCCGGGTAGCCCGTTTGGGCATCATCAGCCCAATCGCTACACCATGCAGCGAGTTTCATTAAAGTTGAATTAAACTCGCTACACCGTGTAGCGATTTCAACTTTAATAAAACTCGCTACACGGTGTAGCGAGTTTAAGCCAGAGATTGTCCCCCCAATAATTTCCTTCGTTTCAACATTTCTTATTTCCATTTTTTTTCGTTCGCGAAGGTATTTTGAATAATAAATATATATTAATTTAGTTATCATAATGAATATCTAAAAATTATTATTTGTAGTACATATAATGGTGTAACAATAACAACTTTTAAATTTTAATTTGGACAATTAAATCAGCTTCAAATTATTTCTCAAAATAGCTTCGTACTAACATCAATTTTTTTTTTACATGTGTTAAAAAAATAATGACATGTTGCTGAATTATGTTTTTGTTTAAAATATTTTTTTTACATGTTTTAAAATAAATTATGACATGTTGCTCAATTAAGTTTTTGTTTCAAATATTTTTTTGTGTTAAAAAAAAGTATGTCATGAATAATTGCAACAAAACCAAACACAAACTGTACAAAATAATTTAAAAAAACTAAAATAACATCACAAATATTCATTTTTACTCGATAAAAAATACTAAATTCAGTGACCACAGCCCGGACACATAGAAAAATATTATATAAATAAATAAATTCAGTGACCACAGCCCGATCACCGGTCACATAGAAAAATATTACATAAATAAATTCAGTGACCACATCCCGGTCACATAGAAAATATAACATAAATCCAAAAAATTCAGTGACCACATCCCGATCACATAGAAAAATATTACATAAGTTCCGGTACATATTAAATTCGACAGAAATCCAAATATTACATGTCCAACAAATTAACTTAACAATCCTTAGGAAAGACCTTAGAAACATTGAAAAGTGTAATGTTAAGTAGTTTTTTTTTAGCGTGAGACGGTAAAAAACAACAACCTAATAGATCAACAAAACAAAACATTTATAACAAAATGTTAAGGAATACTCCCTCCGTCCATTTAGTTGGTTCGCAGTTACTGTTCTCACGTAAATTAAGGAGGAAATATTATATTGAAAGTGTTGTGAGTGTGAAAATAAAATAGAAGAGAGAATGAGTGGAGGGAATAGTAAATTATAATGGTGTTGTGAGTATTAAAATAATGTAGGAGAGAGAATGAGTGGAGAGAATAGTGATTTAAGGTTTTCATTTTAGGAAAGAAACAAAGTGTGAACCATGTAAATGGACGCCCAAAATAGAAAGTGTGAACCATGTAAATGGACGGAGGGAGTATATCCTTAGGGAGTGTAAT
>JAFEMH010006423.1:32500-60000 GCA_022495995.1 Adenophora triphylla var. japonica
TAATTTAATATAAAACATGTAAATTAATTTATATCAATTAATTTTAATTTTAATTTAATTTAATTTTTAATTTCACCGGCGGAAATTTCCGTCACTGAAATAAAAATTAAGTAAATTAAATTAATTTCAGCGGCAGAAATATCTGTCACTTAAATTAATTTAATTTAATTTAATTAATTTTTATTCCAGTGATGGAAATTTTCGCCGCTGAAATTAATTTAATTTAATTAAATTTTTATTTCAGCGACGGAATTTTCCGCCGGTGAAAATAAAAATTAAATTAAATTTTTATTTCACCGGCGGAATATTCCGTCGCTGAAATAAAAATTTAATTAAATTAATTTAGCGGCGGAAATTTCCGTCGCTATTGTCAATAAATCACCGGCGAAATTAATTCCGTCGGTGAAATCAAAATATACCGGCGAAATTTGAGCCGTCGGAAAACTGCGACGGGGTGATAGGGTATAGGGTATATGGTATTGTGTATAGTGAATAGGGTATAGGGTATAGTGTATAGGGTATAGGGTATAGGGTATAGTGTATAGTGTATAGGGTATATGGTATAGTGTATGGAGTATAGGGTATAGGGTATAGTGTATAGTGTATAGAGTATAGTGTATAGTGTATAGTGTATAGGGTATAGGATATAGTGTATAGGGTATAGGGTATAGGGTATATGGTATAGGGTATAGTGTATAGGGTATAGGATATAGTGTATAGGTGTAGAAATTTAAATTGGGATAATAATTTCTCTTGTTATTCTTCTCACATGGAGGAAGGATTTATATGAGATTACAAAAGAGTTGTAGTCAAAAGGAAACATCAAATAAGGAAATAAGAAACCCAAAGGAAAAAGGAAACATCAAATAAGGAAATAAGAAACCCAAAGGAAAAAGGAAACATCAAATAAGGAAATAAGAAACCCAAAGGAAAAAGGAAACATCAAAGAAGGAAACACAATCTCAGCTGCGTTACACCCTCCCTCAAGTTGGAGCGTGAGGATCAAGAATGCCCAACTTGCTAAGTAAAACATCAAACTGTTGCTTCCCGAGAGCTTTAGTAAATATGTCAGCTAACTGAGTCTTCGTTGGAACATAAGAAGGGGCAATAAGACCATTGGAGATAGCGTCACGGACAAAATGACAATCTACCTCAATATGCTTGGTGAGCTCATGATAAACGGGATTCTTGGCAATGTGAAGAGCCGATTCACTGTCGCGAGAAAATGGGAATAGCCTTGGGATGATGGACACCCATGCTCAACAATAAACCCTTCACCATTTAAGCTCGCATGTAAGAGCCGCCATGGCGCGGTATTCACCTCGGCGGAAGAACGAGAAACAAGAGGTTGTTTCTTAGTCTTCCAAGATATGGGAGAATGCCCGAGAAAACGAGCCACCCGGGTAATAGAACGACGAGAAATGGGGCATGCGGCCAGTCCGAGTCACACCATCCTTGAAGAGTGAGATCGCCTGTCGGTGCGCAAAAGAATGCCTTGCCCCTGCGTGCCTTTTGAGATATCGAACCACCCGTAGAGCCTCCCAATGCTCGGAACGAGGTTCATTCATGAACCGAGAAAGGATGTGGACCGAATATGCAAGATCCGCCGAGTTACGGCCCAAGTAAATGAGTCGCCCAACTAGGCGTCGATAGCGTTCCGGATCTTCCAAGATAGCACCGTAGCAACACCAAGCTTATGGTTAGGTTCAATGGGAATCTGAGGCTTCGAACCTAGTAAACCGGCCTCGTAAATAATATCCAATGTATACTTTCTTTGGCACGAGAAACAGGCCATCGGGATTGCGAGCAACCTCAATGCCAAGAAAGTATTTCAGAGACCCGAGATCCTTCATTTTGAAGCACTCACAGTACTTTTTGAAGGATAGCAAGGGCGGAATCGTTCCGGCTATGATGAGATCGTCAACATACACAAGCACATTTATCTGGATGGCACCTTTGGTGAAGGTAAACAGAGTAGTCGTAGGGACCGGAGGAAGCCATAAGTCTTCAAGGAAGTCAACAACTTGGCGAACCAACAACGAGGGGCTTGCTTGGACCATATAGGGACTTATGAAGACGACAAACCGTGTTGGTGTTCGGTGCCGCAAAGCCCTTGGGAGGGTTTCATATAAACTTCTTCTCTAAGTCGCCATGCAAGAAGGCATTGTGAACGTCCATCTCATGAAGCTCCCAATTCTTGGAAGCAAAGAATAGCAAGGTAAGCCCGAATGCTGACCATTTTAGCCACAGGAGCAAAAGTTTCTTGTAGTCGATGCCTTCTTTCCGATGATTGCCAAGAACAACTAGCCGAGATTTCACTGGCCAACCGCTCCGTCGAATTGTACTTGATCTTATAGACCCATTGACATCCTAGAGCCCGTTTGCCAGGAGGCAGAGACACCATGGACCATGTGCCATTATCCTCCAAGGCACGAATTTCCTCTTGCATTGATTGTTTCCAGCCATCATGAGCCATGGCACGAATTTCCTCTTGCCAAACAAGATATCGTAGGGAGTTTTGTTATCCAACAATGGGGAAGGGGTTCGATTAATCAAATGAGCAGCGGTAAGGACCGCTTCGCCCCAAAAGTAAATGGGAAGGTGAGCCTGAAACCTCAAGGCTCTAGCTATGTTCAAAATATGACGGTGTTTACGTTCGACACGCCCATTTTGTTGAGGGGTGCCAACACATGATGTTTGAAAAAGAATGCCGGTGGAAAGAAAATAATCAAACAGGGAGTTAAACTCAGTGCCATTATCAGATTGAACAATTTTGATTTTTTGAGAAAACTGTCGATTCACCATTGCAACAAAGGCCATAAACATGCGAAAAACTTCCGTTTTATCAACTAGTAAATAAATCCAAACAAAGACGTGAATAATCATCTACCAAAGTCAAAAAATAACGGGCACCACAAGAGGAAACATGGGTGTAAGGACCCCACAAGTCACAGTGAACTTTCTCAAAAACTCTAGTAGATTTATACTCACTAATAGGAAAGCTATCTCTAGAATGTTTAGCACGAAAACAAACGTCGCAAGGTTGATGAAGACTACCCGACAAATGAGAGACCTGAGGAAGAAGTTTTACTACTTTTTAGAAGGATGCCCCATACGATTATGCCACAACTCGAGCAAAGCGTATGCATTGTTGACGAAACGTGACAAGCGTAAGGTGCGCCTCCGAAGTAGTATAGTCCATCCCGCCTAACACCTGTTCCAATCAAAGTTCCTCGACCGGTCCCGTATAGCACACATAGAAGCATTAAAATGGACAAAGTGCAATGAACATCATCGATAATTGAGAAACAGAGAGAGAAGATCTGCAGCTTTAAATTTGGTATATAAAGAACATGATTGAAGAACAAGGGTGTCTACTGTCAAAGCATCGTAACCTCAATATGTGCAAACACAGAGGTGCCGTTAGGAAGCTTGACGGGGCAAGCTTGTATAGAGTATGAATCAAAGAGACAAGCAGCGTTTTCGGTCATATGATTGGATGCTCCCGTATCAATGATCCAAGAAGATGTCTCGGCACGTACTACGAAGGCGATTATCCTAATACGAGTGTTACCAACTAGGCCGGCCAAAGCATTCCATTGTTCTCAGTGAAACAAGGATGAAAAACCGGCTTGGGCGGATCCGGCAGCCATGCGACTGGGCGGCACCAACTTGGGCAACCGAGTTGGTCCGCGCAACTCCTCTCCCTCGACCTTGTTGAGGACGACCGCCACCACGAGCACTTGTTTTGCTACCGTCTCCCCACCATTCTCGGGATAACCGACAAGCTCAAAGCAAGAAGAGACATCATGGCCCTTTTCCGACAAAGTGTGAACATGTATGGTGGGATTTATCGGGCTTGTCACGACCACGAGGACCACCGGTTTTGAGGGAAAAGCCAACCGCATCCTGAGGTTCATCAATAATTGGTTTAGCAAGTCGCACTCGTTCGGCTGTGCTATCAATTGGTAAGCTCGATCAAGAGTGGGCAAGGGATCCCGAGACAAGAGGTTAGTACGAAGAGAGGCATAGTATTCGAATTTAAACCCATAAGAAATTCATGAAGCTTGCCGGTCTCCCTTCGTGCCGCGTGCTTCGTCCATTTGTGCGGTTGTCGCAAAGAAGAACAATCTATAAGCGGCTCGTAATTGTGCGTAGATTCCCATAATCCAGTCAACTTACCGAAATACACAAAGAATGTGCATGGTCTTGGTCCGCTCACATCGTGCTATTGACATCTTTAGTTGTTGAATGCGAGGTCCATCCACCAACGCATATCGAGATTTGAGAGAATCCCACAAACGCCTAGCATCCCTATACTTGGGCAGCGTGCTCTTAACCTCGGGATCAATAGTGTTCATGAGCCATGATACCAACATAGCATGAATAGTATTCCAATCTAACTCGGTGCAAGGAGAAACGGCGGATGGAATAGATCCATCCAAGAAGCCGAATTTGCGTCTAGCCTCAAGAGCGGTCTGTATATCGCCAGCCCAATCATCATAGTTATCACCACGGAAGCGAGTGGGAGTTATGAAATCACCAGGTCGATCTTGGGGACCTAGGTAGAAAGGAGAGTTGTATTCAATCTTCAAAATCGGAGGAGGTCTTCCATCACCACCACCGGCCGGTGGTGCTTGTTCCGCCATCTATCAAAAGCTTGTGTATGCTAGCTCTGATACCATGTAGAAATTTAAATTGGGATAATAATTTCTCTTGTTATTCTTCTCACATGGAGGAAGGATTTATATGAGATTACAAAAGAGTTGTAGTCAAAAGGAAACATCAAATAAGGAAATAAGAAACCCAAAGGAAAAAGGAAACATCAAATAAGGAAATAAGAAACCCAAAGGAAAAAGGAAACATCAAATAAGGAAATAAGAAACCCAAAGGAAAAAGGAAACATCAAAGAAGGAAACACAATCCCAGCTGCGTTACAATAGGGTATAGGGTATAGGGTATAGGGTATAGGGTATAGGGTATACTCCCTCCGTCCCACCAACATTGATACCAAATTTCTGGGCACGGGGATTAATGAAAAGTAAGTGAGAGAAAAAGTGAAAGAAAATGTTGTGAGTATGAAGAATTAAATAGGAGAGAGAATGAGTGGGAGGAATAGTTAGGAGAGAGAATGTTGTGAGTGTAAAAGTGAAATAGGAGAGAGAATGAGTGGGGTAAATAGTGAAGATTCCTTTGCCATTTTGGGCAGTATCAGTTTTGGTGGGACGGACCAAAAAGGAAATACGTATCAGTTTTGATGGGACGGAGGGAGTATGGTATAGGGTATAGTGTATAGGGTATAGGATATAGTGTATAGGGGTATAGTGTATAGTGTATAGGGTATAGTGTATAGGGTATAGTTTACAGGGTATATAGGGTATAGTGTATAAGGTATAGTGTATAGGGTATAGTGTATAGGGTATAGTGTATAGTGTATAGGGTATAGGGTATAGTGTATAGGGTATAGTGTATAGGGTATAGGGTATAATGTATAGGATATATTGTATATGGTATAGTGTATAGGGTATAGTGTATAGGATATAGGGTACAGTGTATAGGGTATAGTGTATAGTGTATAGGGTGTAGTGTATAGGGTGTAGTGTATAGGGTATAGTATATAGGGTATAGGGTATAGTGTATAGGGTATAGTGTATAGGGTATAGGGTATAGGGGTTAGGGTTTAGGGTTTAGGGTTTATGATTTTTTTATTTTTTCAAAAATAATATTTATTGACTCATACTTATTTTTTGACAGTAATTTAAAATAATTTTCATGTTTTATATAAATAAAAACAATGATATTTATTAAATTAAAATTAATTAATATTTATGATTTATTTATTTTTTAAAAATAATATTTATTGACTCATACTTATTTTTTTGACAGTAATTTAAAATAATTTTCATGTTTTATATAAATAAAAACAATGATATTTTTTTAATTACAATTAATTATTATTTATGATTTATTTATTTTTTCAAAAATAATATTTATTGACTCATACTTATTTTTTGACAGTAATTTAAAATATTTTTCATGTTTTATGTAAATAAAAATAATGATATTTATTAAATTAAAATTAATTAATATTTGTGATTTATTTATTTTTTCAAAAATAATATTTATTGACTCATATTTATTTTTTTGAGGGTAATTTAAAATAATTTTCATGTTTTATATAAATAAAAATAATGATATTTAAAATAACTTTCATGTTTTATATTAAATTAAAATTAATTAACCTCAGCGATGGAATATTCCGCCGCTAAATATTGATTCTAGCGTCGAAATTTAAATTTCGCCTCTATAATTAATGTTTAGCGGCGGAATATTCCGTCGCTGAGGTTAATTAATTTTAATTTAATATAAAACATGAAAATTAATTTATATCAATTAATTTTAATTTTAATTTAATTTAATTTTTAATTTCACCGGCGGAAATTTCCGTCACTGAAATAAAAATTAATTAAATTAAATTAATTTCAGCGGCGGAAATATCCGTCACTGAAATTAAATTAATTTAATTTAATTAATTTTTATTCCAGCGATGGAAATTTTCGCCGCTGAAATTAATTTAATTTAATTTAATTTTTATTTCAGCGACGGAATATTCCGCCGGTGAAAATAAAAATTAAATTAAATTTTTATTTCACCGGCGGAATATTCCGTCGCTGAAATAAAAATTTAATTAAATTAAATTAATTTAGCGGCGGAAATTTCCGTCGCTATTGTCAATAAATCACCGACGTAATTAATTCCGTCGGTAAAATCAAAATATACCGGCGGAATTTGAGCCGTCGGAAAACTGCGGCGGGCTGATAGTGGCGGACCACCGACGGAATTTTTCCGTCGGTGTTTATATTTAGCGACGAAAATTTGGTTTTAAAGCGACGAAAATTTTCGTCGCTAAAACCTGTTTTTCTGGTAGTGTGAATTAGATTTGAGAGCGATGGATCCATTTTGACAGTTATAAATCTTGAATTTTTAAGTTAAACTCGCTACACGGTGTAGCGAGTTTGATTTAGTTTGACCAAACTCGCTACACCGTGTAGCGAGTTTAGGTTAATTAATTGCCCTAATTAAATTCCAAACCGTCAGTCTTAATTACACTAAAATCGCTACACGGTGTAGCGAGTTTGACCAGCCCAAGTCAAACTCGCTACACGGTGTAGCGAGTTACAAAAAAAGGGACACTCTAGGCAATACTTTGAACAGTAAATTATTTTGATAAATAAAAAAGTAAAAAGTGATTATTTGAGAAAAAAATTATTGTCATATTTGTGTTATCCAGTGCACAGCTGGTTGAAGAGTAGATAGAATACCTAAGTGTTAGGGATTTCGATTCCCTTTAACAAATTTTTCTTCACATTTTATTTTAACTCCACATTTTATTTTATTTCACTTTCACTTTCAATTTTAAATTATCTGCTATATTAGTTACTTACTTTAATTCATAGTCAAAACAAGTTAATTATGGGGTTTAAAAATTAAATTAATTATATTTGTTTTCAATATGCTATTTGTAATGGTTAATAGCAAAATATGCATCATTGTTTTTTTCTCTTTTTTTCCTAGTTCTCTATATTCTTATTTATTTAAACATCGGATAATTATATTTTAATACAAACAACCATTAAAAACTTTGTTATTTAATTGCGTAAAGATAATTATAATTTGAAATTTTGTATTGTAATCACGTAGGAGAAGACAGTTATACTTTGAAGACATTAGTGTAATTTGTGCATCCGATGATGTAAAACTCTAGATCCGCCACTGAATAGGCCCCATTCGTCCAAATAGTTAACAGCCCCGTCAGTTATATAGGACGCGTATAAAGCTCGGCATAAGTTTATAGGGGCAAAAGTGTCACTGCACAACATATTCTCGAATTAGCCTACGTGGTTGATGTAATTAGATAAGTTTTATACATACATGTATTAATTCTAGCAAATTAAGAAAGAAAAAATGCTTAATATTGTTAATCCAGTTTAAGGCTTGAAATGAAATGAAAATGGAAGACAATGGCAATTATAGGGTGGAATAGGCCTAGTAAGAATGGTAAAGAACATACCAAATATAAAAGGAGCTTTTATTAATTAAATTACACACTGAGCTGCATCAGTTAACTGTAAACTATATTACTAATTTGTGAACTCTCTGTTATTTCACTTTCTTCTTCTCTTCTTCGACTTTCATGTACCCGGGTGGTTGTTCGATATAGACTTCTTCTTCGAGCACACCATTCAAGAATGCCGACTTGACATCCATCTGAAATATCGGCCATTTGAATTGAGCAGCTTGTGAAATGAGTAATCGAATTGTCTCCATTCTTGCAACAGGAGAAAATACCTCGTCATAGTCGATTCCTGCCTTTTGCTTGTATCCCTTCGCAACAAGTCGTGCCTTGTACCGTTCTATCTCGCCTTGAGCATTCATCTTTTTCTTGAACACCCATTTCACACCAATAGGCTGACTTCCTTTCGGCAATTTTGCTAGCTCCCATGTGTTGTTGCGGTCAATCGCTTTAATCTCCTCGTCCATGGCAGTTTGCCACTTCTTGTCTCGCACTGCCTCTTCAAAACTAATATTTTCAGCATCTGCCAAAAGACAGACAAGATGTACCTCCTGTGTCGAATCATACAAATCTTGCAAACTTCGCATTTTGGGTTGTCGTAGTTCATCTTCATCATTGGTGGTTTCAGAGTTTGTTGATATGTTCGTTGGTGCAACGATTGGTGATTCTCCAGCTTCGATGATAACCTCTGTCGAATTGTTCCAGTCCCACTCGCTTGCTTCGTTTACTCGCACATCACGACTCACCATTACCTTCTTGCTTATCGGGTCGAGTAGCTTGTACCCTTTTGTCTTCTCATCATACCCAATAAAAATATACCTTTTGCTTTTGTCTTCGAGCTTCGTTCTTCGTTGATCAGGTACGTGTGAATAAGCCACAATACCGAACACTTTGAAATGAGAAACTGGCGGCTTCTGTCCGCTCCATGCCTCTTGTGGTGTTTGATCATCTAACTTCACATGTGGACAACGATTTTGTACATAGATGGCACATTGTACAACTTCTGCCCAGAATTCCTTTGGCATATTCTTGCTTTTGAGCATTGATCGAACCATGTCGAGAATAGTCCGGTTCTTCCTTTCGGCCACACCGTTTTGTTGCGGAGAGTATGGTGCGGTTAGAAATCTCCTTATGCCTTGCTCCTCACAATACTCCATGAAAGCTGTTGAAGTATACTCGCCACCTCTATCGGATCGTACGGCTTTGATGTATCTACCAGTTGCCTTCTCCACCATCACCTTGAATTTTTTAAACACCTCGAATGTCTCGGATTTTTCCTTCAAAAAATAACCCCAAGTTTTTTGTGAGAAATCATCGATAAAAGAAATGAAGTACCTTTTACCGCTGAAAGATTCGGGGGTGATTGGTCCACATATGTCTGTATGAATCAACTCGAGAGTATGTTTAGCTCGATATTCTGCCTTCTTTTGAAATGAGGTTCTCGCTTGCTTGCCAAGCACACATTCTTCACAAAATCTGCCATCATAGTCCATGTCCGGCAGCCCATGCACCAAGTTCTTCTTTGCTAACTTCTTTAGACCACCATGATGCAGGTGACCAAAACGGAAATGCCACAGCGATGCCTTGTCTTCTACGTTGACTCGCAAACATTTTTCTCGTATGCTTCTCAAATTCAGTTTGTACATCCGATTTCTTCCCATCTCGACTTGAGCAACCAGACGCTCTTGACTGTCTTTCAACTATAGTACCCGATTTTTCATGAATACCGAGTATCCCTTCTCCATGAGTTGCCCCATGCTCAAAATATTGCTCTTAAGATCAGGCACATAATAAACATTCTCGATTGACCCTTCCGTTCCACCTTTTTGTAAATAGTGAACCGTACCTTGGCCTTTTACTTGGATCTTTGACGCATCTCCAAACGAAACGTGTCCATCTTCAACCTCTCGCATCTCCTTGAAGAGGTGCTTGTGCCCGCACATGTGGTTACTAGCGCCGGTATCGAGATACCACACTGTGTCGTTGTCGAAAACGGTATTTTTGTAAGCCATCATGAGAACACCATCTTCTCTTGTCTCCTCTTCCGCTACTAGATTCGCGTTTTCTTCTACCTTCTTCTCGGAATAGCACTCCTTTGCATAGTGCCCATACTTACCGCAATTATAGCACTCGATTTTTGATTTGCACTCTTTTGCGTAATGCCCATGTTTGCCGCAGTTGTAGCATTCGACAATTGAATAATCTGTCCGACCGCCTCTCACTCGACCACGTCCTCTACCTCGCCAATTTTGTTGGCTTGACTGCCCCTTTTTCTCATAATATTCACCTTGTCCGCGGCCTACTCCACCGCGACCATTGTGGCGACCTCCACGACCACGCCCTCTACCACGAAAATTTTGAGAATAGAGTACCTTTTCGTCTTTGATTGACGCCTTGGTTTGAAGTGCCTGCTCGAGTGTCTCCTCCTTCTTTTTCTTCTTTCGTTGTTCGTGTGCCTCCAGAGAACCGGCAATATCATCAACTGTGAGCGTCGCAAGGTCCTTTGATTCTTCTATTGCGCACACAACATTCTCAAAATTGTCGGTTAACGATCTCAAAATCTTCTCCACAACTCGCTCATCAGTTAACGTTTCGCCATTACGAGTGAGTTGGTTCACCACAGCTTGTACACGCGTGATGTAGTCAGATACTGTTTCTGACTCCTTCATCTTCATGCTCTCCAACTCGCCACGAAGAGTTTGGAGACGCAGTTGCTTGACTCGGTCGGCTCCTTTGTACACTTTTGGTAAAATGTCCCACGCTTCTTTTGAAGTAGTTGCACCGGCAATCTTCTCAAAGCCTGACTCGTCAACGGCTCGGAACAACATGTATAGTGCCGCACTGTCCTTCGATCGTAACTCTTTCAAAGCCTTGTTTTGAGCCGCCGTATATCCTGTGGTGTTTGTTGGTTCTTCGAAACCTTCTTCGACCACCTCCCATGCATCTTGAGATCCGAGAAGAGATTTCATTTGAATGCTCCAGTTACCGTATTTCCCTTTCGTTAGTCGTGGTAGCGGCATTTGACCCATCATATTTGCCATAAGCTCTGATACCACTTTGTAAACTATATTACTAATTTGTGAACTCTCTGTTATTTCACTTTCTTCTTCTCTTCTTCATTTCAAGTAATATCAACAAGGCCTTTAAATAGGCACTACTCAATCAAAACATAAAAGACCATTAACTGACCACTAACTCACCATAAAAGACCATTAACTAACTGACCCCTAACTCACAATAAAAGACCATTAACTACCCCTAACTCACAATAAAAGACCATTAACTACCACTAACTGACCATTAACTTACCATTAACTATTATTTTTCATAACCTCCTAATATAGCATTTAATGTTTATTCAACATTAACTAGAGTTCCCATAAACCAAGATCAAAAATGTCACTATCAAAATTGTAAATATAGTTTCACATAGTGGAGATGATTTTAACATGCTGCTGAGAAGAAGAATCCACCATTGACACTGTAAAGCTTAGTGGCGGCAAATAATTCAAAATTTCCGGGTGGTGATCGTCATTAAAATGAACTTGATAGTCTCCATGAAAAAGTGAAGTCTCAAAGCAACCGTCAGCGTCAGTAACGCCTCTAACACCTCCGGCGTGACTCAGTTCTCCGATGAACTTGTCGACCACTTCTCCGGTCGGCAAGTTTATAAAATTATCGTCAGTTAAAACCATTAACGAGTACGGACTCCATGCTCCCCATACTATTATCCCATTCACTGCTGGATGTCCATGTACTTCTCTTAGTACTTGATCCAATATTATCGCCTGCACCACAAAAAATATTTCATTTATATCCTAGATTTTTTATTTTTACAGAAAAGAAAATGAATTTATACCTGACTGGCGGGGTTGTCTCTGCCTCTGACATCCAACTCTGTAATCCAAATGGGCAAATTTGCAGTAGCCATTTTGTCTATGGCAGATCTCACATAAGGTAAATTTACAATTGGTCCAAAATGCCCTTGTAGCCCGATTGCCAGTTGACCGCGATACCCTCCAGCTTGAATCTCTTGAATTCTTGCCAAGTACTTTTCTGGAGTACCCCTGACATCTTCTGGTTCTTCAATAGTATTAAACTCATTCAAGAACATGGGCACATTAGGATCAATATAATTTGCTGTTTCGTAAAATTTAGTTGAAGCATCCGGTCCAAGCATAGTTTCGTACCAGTTATTATGCACATTCTCGTTAACAACGTCCCAAGCGATGACTTTTCCCTTGTATCTCCTCATAAAGGACTTTATTCTTTTAATGGCTGCGATTCTGAGTTGGTCAGAGGAGAGAGATTTGACCCATTCGGGTTGTAGTCTCGGGTCATCCCAGAATACTGTGTGGCCCCGCACTTGGATTCCGTGCGCTTGGGAAAATTGGAGCATGGCATCGGGGATGGAGTAGTTTTCTTGGCCTTGGACTCGTTCAGTGTTGTACCATTTCATTTGGTCTCCAAATGTCGCGTACCTAAATCTTGATGCAAAATAATTTTGATATGGTATGCTTTTTAGGATGTTTGCGTTCATGCAACCGCCCAATGGGAAATTTGCAAACTTTTGGAAGATTTGTATTGAGCGGTTAGCGATTGGTTTGCCTTGTAAATCAACGGCTTGGATTTTCACCTTGCTCTTCCGTACCTGTGTTACATACATAATCAGTGGTTAAACTGGTGCTACAAGACCAAGACCTTCAACTATGTGTGGGGTCCAGGGAACAGTCGTGCCCACATGAAAATAAGTTTACCTTCTCAATGGTTTGATCTTGATGAGATTTCCATTCCTCTAGTGTGAATGGTTGTAAAGAAATGCTATCAACCCATATTTCAACACCTACATTTTTGCTCTGAAAGAAACAAAAATGAGTGTTTTTGCTTAGAGCTGGATCGGACTTTGCCTCTATTGATTCTCTAGAAAATGTATGGAAAAACTACCTCAAAAAATAGATGGGCCGGGCCTGAAACATTCACGGAAATGCCACCTTTAAGCATGGACCAGCAGCCCGATTTTGCAGTGATCCAACCTGCGTGTGCATGGCCTGTCTGTGTTCTGAATATAGTAGCTACATCAGCATTACCATTGCTTGTCTGAAACCAAGCTGAAAACACAAGAAAGGAAAAAAAAAATTACTACCAAAAATACCCTTTAAAAAAAAACGACTCGTTAGAGAACTTGTACAGACCAAATATCAGATTTGATGCTGTGTTTGAATTAATAACAGAATCAAGCATCATTTTTAATATCTGGATTTCCATCAATGCTTTATATATACCTTACGAGGATAATTCTACGTATTAATGACTGATGCTGAACAAACAGTTTCACGGACGCATATTTTCCAGTGAACAAAAATAAATACTTATATGGAATACTGGTTGGCTTTAACTTAGTACTGTGACAAAAGGTTTAGTTACTTCCTCATAAATCTTAAAAATTTACCGGAAAATGTGTAAAGTTTTTCCTTCTCCAAGAAAAACTTCTGCGAGACACTGTCATAAGGTTGATATCTTCCTTTAGCAACAATAAACTCGTTGCCTGAATCTGATACTCGCTTTTTAATCTTTGCATGTCCATGTGCAGTCCAACCTTTCAATCCAGATTTGAATTCTGGGTTTCTAATAATTCCTCCATCATATAAAGGCTTTTGAGGATTCTCTAAACACTGTCAGATGATAATAATAATAAAAAATCAATATTCTTTCATTGATTTAGCCACAACACACACACACACACACACACACACACACACACACAACTTGGAAAGAAAACAACTGGAATTCAAATGCAAGAAATTTGCAAGAAAGCTTTCCTCACTGGTGTAGCTGTAGTCATAATCAAGTGCATCCACAAGTAATCCTGCAATATATAAATTTATGAGATATATTTTTCGCTTTCCCTCACAATAAAATTAGAAGAAGCTAATTCTACGAACAATTAAAATAGTCTTTCACAAGCGAAGAGAAGCCAAAATAATATGAACAATGAAAGAAGATAAAAGATCAAAATATGCAGAAAATGGTGATTGCTACGCAAAACATCATCTAGAGCTAGAGAGAAAAACCTGAAATTAGAAGCACGCAAACCAGCAATGGAAGCGGTTTGTTTTTCTTTCTGATTGGCATTCTAATAAGCAAGCTCCTAACTAAAGTGTCTAACCTGAAATCCATTTGATTCAACGAAACATGTATACTTTCAACAACTAAGTCACACACCTTGATTATTGGCAAAAAGATGTAAAATTTCTTTCTTTCTCGTTTCGTTCTTTTCCTTCTGTTTTGTTTCAAATAGCAGAACCATATGAAACAACGTTACGAAGAGAGGAATGTCAAGGCAATATATGTGTCCCTGTAAATTGCATATACATTCGGGACAATCTCAGTGGGTAGTAGGAAATATATAGCTTGTTGAAGTTAATCAAAGATCTTTTCTTTCCATAGTAAACATCATAGTTTTGATGCATATACCATTTATTTGAAGCCTTTGTACGCCATACCTGGTAATTTTTTACCAAATTTAGAAAATTAAAATTTTCTCTAATGAATATATGCATGTGCATGTTTCTTGACCCCTTTCAGAAACTACTACGTATTATTAATCAATGAAGGATTTGCATGTTCAAATTTGAAACAGAACTTAATTAACATTTGGATTTTATAGTCTGCATCAAAAATCAAATGCATTCCTTTTTATGGGAAGCATCTAAAAACTCAAGCCCTCGAGGATTTCCCCATGTTAGTGCTACCGGACAGATTATGTCTTTGGGTCTTAAAGGACGAACGAACTAACACAATGGTAATTATAACTCAAGTAAAAATCCGAATAGTTAAGTGCTTACTACCAAGTAAGTAAAATTTTGATTCGCCAAGAATTGGCTACATTTTTTACCGCTTCATTGAAACATAGAACAAAAACGCCATAATGATAATTAAACCCCCTTAAACAGAGATGATTTTATAGGGAGAATCCGTTGGTGCAACCGTAAACCTATGAGGTGCGAAAGACGAATTTAGCCAATCAAGTTTATGATCATTTGTAAAACTAACTTCATAATCTCCGTGGAAAAGTGATGTCTCAAAGAAACCATCAGCATCAGTAGTGCCCAATAAGCCTTCGGGCAGACTCCATTCTCTAATGATCTTGTCAACGACATCTCCGGTAGGCAAGTTTCTGAAGTTGTTATCAGTTAAACACATCCTCCAGCAACCTTGTGGACCCCATGGTGCCCATATTACTATTCCATTTATCGCTGGATGCGTTCGTGCCTCCCTCAATATTTGTTCCAAGAATGATGCCTGCATAAATGAATAAAAACATGATTTTTTATGTAATGTTAAGAATATGCTCAAGGGTGTTGTACAGTACAACACACCAGTGCATCGACATATACCTGGTTAGGTCCAGCCTTGACATCTAACTCGGTGATCCAAATGGGCAATCTTGCACTAGCCATCATATCAATAGCGGATCTCGTGTAAGCTAAATTTAGATTCCCGAAATGCCCTTCGAGTCCAATTGCCAATGACCCGCGAAACCCACCAGCTTGAATCTGTCTAATCTTTCTCAAGTATGAAGCAGGGTTAGCCTGCCTTTCCCCGGCCTCCTCAATTGTATTATACTCATTCAAGAACATTTTTGTCCGTCCGTCAAGCATTTGGCCCATAGTATAATATTGAGTTGATATTTCCCCTCCAAGCTTGCTTTCGAAAAAATTCCAATGCAAATTCTCATTCACAACATCCCAAGCAATAAGTTGACCAGAATATTTCCTCATAACGGAATTGACCCGTTTATTGGCTGCAACCCTTAGCTGTTGTGGTGCGAGAGATTTGACCCATTCGGGTTGGAACCGTGGGTCATCCCATAACACATTGTGCCCACGGACCGAGATTCCATGGCCTTTTGCAAATTGTAGCATAGCATCGGCTGTGGAATAGTCCTCTCGGTTTTGGACACGTTCGTTGCTGTACCATTTCATTTCATTTTCAAAAGTTGCGTAACGGAACCTTGAGGTGAACCAGTTTTGATAGGCTCTGTTATTTAGGATATTGTTGTTAATGGCACAACCTAATGGGAACCTTGAGAATTTTTGACTGATGTTAAATCTTTGATTCGCAAGCGGTTTGCCTTCAGCATCAACCACTTGAATTTTCACCTTGCTTTTGCGTACCTGTGAAATGACCAAAATGTTTTCATTTTAGTATGTCTTTTAAAAATAATTGTTTTTGAGTTATTCATAAAACATAAGAAATTAAACTAGTTTACCTTTTCAGTACTTTGTTCTTGATGAGATGTCCATTCTTCTTGAGTGAATGGTTGTAATGAAATGCTATCGACCCATATTTCAACTGACACATTTTTGCTCTGAAATAAACAAAAAACACTTACTAATTTATTTGTTTCTTTAACATAAGAAAAGCACTAAATCTGGGTCGAAAAAAGCAGAAACATTTTACTTCAAAGTAGAGGTGGGCTGGGCCTGACGTATTGACGACAAGCCCACCTTTAAGCATGGACCAGCAGCCCGTTTTCACAGTGGCCCAACCTGCATGTAGAAATCCCGCTGTGGTTTTAAATATGGCTCCAACATCTTCAGCATCACCATGGCTTACCTGCAACCAAGCTGAAAAAAAAAAAATACACAACCTTGTAAAAGTAACATTGACAAATAGATGATATCATGCAGAAAAATCTAAGTTGGGAACTCTAATTACTAAGACGAGCTCCAACAAAAATGGATATTCATCTTGGAACGGATAGAGTATTTATTACTTAATGGAAGAAATCGATATTAAGTACCAGAAAATGAGTAGAGTTTTTCTTTTTCCAAGAAAAACTCTTGCGACAAACTATCATATGGTTGATTTCTCTGATGAGCCACAATAAACTCGTTGCCAGAGTTGGATACTCGCTTTTCAATCTTGGCATTGCCAAATGTAGTCCAACCCTTTAATCCAAATTTCATTTCCGGATTTGTAACGATTCCACCATTGTACTGAGGTTCTTTAGGGTTCTCCAAACACTGTGGAAAAGAGTGTAACAATTTAAAGACTACCATTAAAAATCCAGAATAAATGATTATATATGTAACCAATTCATCAATGGATAATAATAATATCATGTAATTTTTGGAAATTAAAGAAGATCGACTTGCCTCGCTTGTATAACTGTAGTCATAGTCCAGTGCACTTGCTATAAAACCTGCAGATATGGTAAATATAAAAGAAAAGTGATCTAAGAAAATGTATGAAGCCAAACCAAATGCAGAAAAAATAAATTTGTATTGATCAAAAGATGATAAAAAAAAAAAAAAAACCTGTAAGCAGAAGGGAGCAAAACAGTGGAAACAGGTTCTTTATCCCTGCCATATTTATTGTAGCCAGGATAAAGCTTTACAGAAGGTATATATAAGGCAATTTATTTGAAATGGATTGAGCATGGCTATATATACATGCAGATCCTTAAATTTTATGTTGGATTTGCTTGTTAAATTTAATGATCTTTTGTTTCCTTAAACATTATTCCTATCATAAATAGATTTTAAATAATTTATTTCCATGACTGTATGCATTCAAAACAGATATCCTATTAGTATTCCAGATTTACTCATTACTCAACAGTTATACTAATTGATATTTAATGGGAAAATATTAATTGTGGAGCTCAAAGATTTTGTTAACCTGTTATTTATTTACCTAAAATATCATCCTCGAGATATATTTCCATTGTAACACATATTGAATCCGATCTGTATAAAAATAATACTACCTCTGTCCCAAAACAAAGTTCATTTTGGGACGGAGGGAGTAATTACTAGAATGTCAATCATTATTCGAAACTTTCAAGTTGACGTCTCCATTAGTACGTACATCACATTTGTATATAATGAGATAACATAGTGCAATTATAAGCAGTATTTATTTGCTTTTAAAAAGCTAGGAAATTGATATTAGTGGTGTAAGTCTTTCTTAAAAATTATGCAACTTAGATTAGAGGTAGGAAATTAGTGTTGGTCTTTCTTACAAGTTATGAATATTAGCCATAAGTTCAAATACTAATCAAAGTTTCTTGCAAAAGTTGCTACTCAACTGTATGCTGACACTTCTGTTAGAGATATTATTCCACATTGAGAATTGACAAACCTTGCCTATAATATATAAAAATCCTGGGCCTCTCCCCTTAGTATCAATTGGTTTTATGGTGGAACCTCAGACTTGAAACTTTGATGTCCAGTACTAAAAAGTTTGTTTTCTCCGGCCCTCTTCAGAACTTTAAATTAATAACCTATTATTATTTTATTTTGATATGGAAACAAGACTCGAAGATATTTCTACAGATATAGCCAGTTACTTGTGACCTTGAGGTTACAGGTTCAAGTCCTGAAAGCAGCGTCTTGTATTTATGATGGGTAAGGTTTGCCTACATTTCACCTTTGTGGTAGGGACCCTTCTGCAGACCCTCGCTACGCGGGAGTACTTTGGTGCCCTGGTTGCCATTTTTTATAGCCTTGTATTTTCTGAAAATTTATGTATCAATACAGTTTATCCTTCAAAGTACACTGTAATTCTAAATCTGCACATTGTGGACAACACCTTTCTAGCTTGAACTCCCTTTTTTTCTTTTACATTTTCCCCTGCCTTTCTTTGAATTAGTTTCCACGGAACACTCTCGTGTAAGATAAGAAAATTTGGCTAAAAAGGAGCTCCAAGTATGGATTCCAGTACTTGATGGCGTTATTTTGTTTCGTCATAAGCATGAATTAATGGTTTTATAAACACAATTCATGTAAAATAATTAAATACTGTAATTAAACTTACAGCAGAAGGTAAAAAAATGAAATTCATAAAACTTTGTTGTTGATGCTTTATTAGTCAAAATCTGTAGTAGGTCATACTACCAACTGTTTTATGCAACTTCAATGATTTGAATTGCAAAGAGTTGGCTATATTTTTACTGCTTCAGTAAAACAAGCACAAAAACATAATACATACTCCGTAGTAACTTAATTTATCTCAAACAGAGACGATTTTAACATGCTGCGGTGCTAGTAGGGAAGAATCAGTTGATGCAACCGTAAACCTCTGAACAGCAAAAGATGAATTTAGTCCATCAAGTCGGTGATCATTTATAAAACTAACTTGATATTCTCCGTGGAATAGTGAAGTCTCAAAGAAACCATTAGAATCAGTAGTCCCTGATAACCCTTCAGCAAGACTCCATTCTCTGATGATCTTGTCCACGACATCTCCCGTAGGCAAGTTTCTGAAGTTATTATCCGTTAAACACATATCATAACAACCTGTTGGAGGTGCCCATATCATTATCCCGTTTACTGCTGGATGTGCCTTTGCCTCCCTCAGTATTTGTTCCAAGTATCCTGCCTGTATAAGTCATTTCAGAACACGATAAAAGTATGAAAAGATGAGCAAGTGTTATGAAAAATCATCTTTTCAAAAAAAAAACAGTTTTTACAGCATCCATACAACCATAGGTTTGGTTCCAATGCTATAAAAAAAATGAAAAATTCCTTAAGTTTTGGAAAAACTAGTTTTTCAAAAGACTTGATCTAAAGAAATATCTAAATTTACTTCAGAAAATTATATTCTAGCTCTGTCTCAAAATGAATGTCCAAAAATATTTCAAATTTTCTCTTGATCAAGTGCGATTTTTTTTTCCTTTTGGGCCGGAGATAGTAGTAATCATACCTGGTTCGGCCCTGGCTTGACATCCAACTCTGTGATCCAAATGGGCAATCCTGCACTAGCCATCTGGTCAATAGCGGAGCGTGTATAAGCCAAATTCAGATTCCCAAAATGACCCTGGAGTCCGATCGCTAATGGCCCATGAAAGCCGCCAGCTTGGATCTGTCTAATCTTCTTCAAGTAAGAATCAGGGTTCGCCAGCGGATCCCCTGCTTCCTCAATCGTATTATACTCATTTAAAAACAAGTTGGTCCGTCCATCAAGCAATAGAGCCATTGTATAATAATGTGTCGATATCTTCCCCCAAGCTTGCTTTCACAAACGTTCCAATGCATATTCTCATTCACAACATCCCATGCAATAAGTTGACCCGAATATCTCCTCATTATGGAATTGACCCGTTTACGGGCAGCAGCCCGGAGCTGTTGTGGTTGGAGATATTTGACCCATTCAGGTTGGTATTTTGGGTCATCCCACAAAACATTGTGGCCACGGACCGAGATTCCGTGGCTTTTTGCAAATTGTAGCATTGCATCGGCTGTGGAATAGTCTTCTTGGTTTTGGACACGTTCGTTGCTGTACCATTTCATTTCATTTACAAATGTTGTGTAGCGGAACCTTGAGGTGAACCAGTTTTGATAAGCTCCGTCATTTAGGATGTTGTTGTTAATGGCACAACCAAATGGAAAACTTGAGAATTTTTGGCTAATGTTAAATCTTTGATTCGCAAGTGGTTTGCCTTCAGGATCAACCACTTGAATTTTCACCTTGCTTTTGCGTACCTGTGAAATGACCAAATTATTTTCATTTTAGCATCGATGATAAAATGTCACTCATAATCTTGCACTCCCTCCACTCATGAAAAGTAAAACATTATTCGCAAAAATAAGACGGATGGAGTAATTCAAAGAAGATATAAAGGAAATGGATCTTTTTTTTACCTTTCCAGTACTTTGTTCTTGATGTGATCTCCACTCCTCTTGACTGAATGGTTGCAATGATATGCTATCGACCCATATTTCAACAGACACATTTTTGCTCTGAAATAAACCAATATTATTGTCATTGTCTTGATGTTTAACATATGGTTTAATTATGACAAAAAATCATGAAATTTGTTTCCAAAAACGCAGATTTACTTCGAAGTATAGGTGTGCTGGGCCTGAAACATTCACGACAAGGCCGCCTTTAAGCATGGACCAGCAACCTGATTTTACAGAAGCCCAACCTGCATGTAGAATTCCTGCTGATGTTTTAAATATGGCACCTACATCTTCAGCTTCGCCGTGACTTACCTGCAACCAAGCTGCAAAGGTGCACAACATTGTAAACATAAAACTCCCTCCGTTCCATAATATATGTTGCACTTTCCATTTGATTTGACCCGAAATAAATGTTACGTTTCTAAATAAGGAAAGTGACTTGGTGTACAACTGTACAAGTAATGTACAAACTAGCCGAGCACATTTATTAAAACGCTGACAAGTCAACTGTGACATTTATTATGGGACGAACATAGTATATTGAATCATTGATATTTCAGACAAGTTGAGTTAATTTTTCATGGAAATATATTTTAAGTACCTGAAAATGTGTAGAGTTTTTCCTTCTCCAAGAAAAACTCTTGTGACACACTATCATAGGTTTTATTTCTTTGATGAGCAACAACGAACTCGTTGCCAGAGTCGGACACTCTCTTTTCAATCTTTGCATCCCCAAATGTAGTCCAACCCTTCAACCCGGATTTAAGTTCCGGATTTGTCACCATTCCACCATCATATTGAGGAGTTTTGGGATTTTCCAAACACTGCAGAAAAAAGTAAGTCGAAATTAGGCTACCGTTAAAATGATCTAGAATGAATGATCTGTAACATATCAATCATACCATGTACTATAATATTTTTTGGAACTGTAAAGAAGACTTGCCTCGCTAGTGTAACTGTAGTCGTAGTCCAACGCGTTCACTACAAACCCTGGTATCGTAAATAGGAGTACGAATCAATAATCTGCCTAGATACATGAAACAAATATAAGGCAAAAATATAACTCATTCCATGGAGAGGAAGAACATAACATGTACATAAAAAGTACTTTACTAGATATTGTACATGACTCCTATAAAAATGTTTACTCCATAGTTTTTAGGACATTCATTTAGTTGATTTTCGGGGGGCCTTTATAGAATTTTGGGACGGAGGCAGTACTTGATTTTCAGTTAAAAATATCAGTTGTCAATACTTAATGTCAAAAGTATAACATCTAAGGTAGCAATGAAAATATAAAACCGCTGCATCAGATGAGTCCTTATAAACCATATCTATAAAGGCACCGAACAATGCAACAGTTTATTTAGCCAAATAAAACAACGCCAAAACCGCGCTAAACGAGAAAAACCTGAAAACAGAAGGGAGCAAAAAAGAAGTTGTGGAAACATATTATGTATCTCTGCCATCTTCATTGTATGCATGAACTTAAGCTTTTACAGAAGATTAGGCTATATATATATATAATGTCACAAGGAGGATTCCCTCTTATTTACAGGCCTATTTATATACAGTATATACATAAGCAATGTAATAATTATAATTTATGTAGATTTTCTTGTCAAATGTAATAATCTTTTGTTTCCTTAAACATCATCGTTATCGTAAATATAGATTTTAAATAATCTCTTTCCATAGAATGTTTTAGTATTCAGATTCTGATACCCTTGTCCCATAAAGATTGTGTGCTTCGATTTATATGGTCAATTTTATTAAATCTTGATCACAAATTTATTGTATAAAAGTTTAGTTACTCTCATAAATTATTTGAACGAAGTTACTCTCGTAAATTTAAAAACTATATTACTTTAGTATTTTAATAGTGCGTCAATAATAATTTTTAGAACTATGAGAATAATTCTAAATTTGTAACATCAACCCCATAATTTAAATATTTTTGTAATTTAACCTATGAGAAAAAGACAAAGGGAATATCAGAAACTCAACCCTAGAGAAAATTATTTGCTTGATAAGGATGATGTTAAGGAAACAGAGAGATAAAAGACTTATAAACAAATAAATTGTATTTCTAAACCAAATACAAAGCTGGAATAGCTCAGTTGGTTAGAGCGTGTGGCTGTTAACCACAAGGTCGGAGGTTCGACCCCTCCTTCTAGCGTTTATTTTTACATTAAAAGTTTTATTGTCGGAAGTTCGACCCCTCCTTCTAGCGTTTATTTTTACATTAAAAGTTTTATTATCTTTATTAGAAATGAAATTTAAATACAAACAATACCAATATTACTACATTGATAAAACACCTTCATCTACATTTCCAGCCAGCCTAATATTGAAGTTATGTTTGACTTGTCTTTCACTAGAAGAACCAACAACAATCACATTCTGCCCTGTCACCAATTTCCTCGTCCCGTCTCCATCCACCACACTCAAATCCTTACACACATCCACCTTCACCACCACAGTCTCCATCTTCCCTCTCTTCACTTCCACCCTCTCAAACCCAACCAACTGCATTTTCGGCATTCCAACCACCTCTTGTGCGCTACCCGGCTTCCAAAACACGAGCACCACATGGGACCCATCCATTTTCCCATCATTTTTCACCCCTACCGTCACTTGAAACGTCAGATTCTGACAGTTTATTGTTGAAACATCAATGGCCTGCCCATTTTGTTGGTTGGTGATCAGATTTTTATGTTGTTTTACAAGTATGGTGGATGGGGCAGATGTTATGAAGTTGGAAAAAGATGAATAACTCAAGCCATGTCCAAATTCGTATAGAGATTTCCCATTGTAGAATCTGTAAGTTCTTCCTGGGAAGTTACGGGAGGCGTTAGTTCTCATGTTCATGTCAGTCATAGCCACCTGATCTGCATACTCTTGCGGGTACCATGTAAAAGGCGATCTTCCACCTGCATAATGAGTCAGATAAAAAGATTAAGGGTTTATTTTCTTTTCTTTTTTTTTTTCGTAAGAAAATTTGAAATCTAATTAACCTGGATTGTAATCTCCAAATATGATTTGAGCAATGGCATCGCCACCAGCTTGACCCGGATACCCAACCCACAATATTGCCCCGACTTTGGTGTTATTCTTAGCGAAAGAAATATCAATCGGACCAGCAGACATAACAACTAAAATTACAGAACCATTAGTTGCATTAGCCACATCCATCACAAGCTTTTCTTGAAATCCAGGCAAAGTCAAGTTGACTCTATCCAAACCTTCCTCCTCAATCGACTCATCAATCCCCACCACTATCACCACCGAATCCGCCTCCCTTGCTGCCTTAATTGCCGCCTCGATCCGGCTTCCATCACTGCATCCCACATCCCCACATCCCGGCTCGTAAGCTGTCTCCTTGAGATACTTCTGTAGCCCTTGTAAAGGACTAGTGACATGGCAAGGTACACCAGCGTAGATGCTTAACATAGTTGTGGTGGCATTTGCATTGGGTCCTATAATGGCTAGATTCTTGGTTGAGTTCTTGGATAAAGGAAGAACTCCATTGTTGTCAAGCAGAACAATCCCCTGCTTTGCAGCATCAACGGCTAGTAACTGATGGTCGTTAGTACAGACATTGGATGGGCCGAGTTTTCCAAATGGGAGAAGTTTTTGATCACCATCAAAGTATCCAAGCCTCATTAAGACTATGTAGTTGTATATTAAGGCCTGGTCTACTATGGACTCTTCCACTTTTTTCAAGTTCACTGCATTTTCTGTGTATTTTGATAGAAAATCTCCACAGTTCATGTTTAAACCTGCATGAACAAGTGATTAGAATGCAGACTTCGACCAAGAAAATGGCGTTGATTTCGTGCAATACCTGCTTTCAAGGCAAGAGCCACAGCATCTTCAGGTGTAGCAGTGTAATGTATGGAATCATAATATACCTCAATGGAATCACAGTCTGAAACAATATATCTGTCCAAATCCCAATTTTTTTTGTTAGATGCAAGAATGATTGCACAAAAACTACGTACATATATTATGTACGGTCCAAACATCCTTGATTAGCGGAGGTTAAATGATCTCAGTTGATTTGGAGACATACCCATCAAGACCCCATTGACCTCTGATAATCCCTTTGAGAAGATTGGGGTCCGCGCAGGTAGGGACTCCGTTAACCCTGTTGTAAGAACACATGACACTGCTAACATGTCCTTCCTCTACACAGCTCCTGAATGGCGGTTGATATGTGTCCTCCAAATCTTGTGGTGTCACCTGCCAGAATCAAATACATTTGATGGCGTAAAATAGAAAAAAAAAACATGTAGGAATAAGCCTTACATACCTTAGCATCAAAGTGAAATCTATCAACTCCGTTCCAATTATCGATATCATAAGCAGTATAATGCTTGCAGCAACTGGAAACCTTGAGCCTGTTACTACTGCTAGAGTTCCCTTCTTGTCCAATCTCTTGTAAACCTCTAACATATTTCACACCATATTTTGAAACAACAAAAGGGTCCTCCCCTGGGGTCTCTTGACCCCTTCCCCATCTAGGGTCCCTGAACACATTCACGTTTGGGCTCCAAATTGTCAGCCCAGACAGACCCACGTTGTACATGGCTCTAACTTCGGTTGAGACCACCTTCCCCATCTCATACCAAAGTGTTTCATTAAAACTAGCAGCTGAAAGTATGACTGCAGGGAAGCTAGTTGCACCAGGCACAGTGGCATTAAATTTAACACCGGGACCCGTGTTTGAGACCCCGTGAAGAGCCTCTGACCACCACTCGTACGATGACACACCTAGCCTGGAAACTCCCGAGGCTCCATTCACTAGTTGTTGCACCTTTTCTTTCAGGGTCAGGCGTGAAACTAGGTCTTTGGCTCGGTCTTGGTAGGATAAAGAGATGTTACAAAATGGGTAACTGCTCGTGCTTGTGTTTTGCCTGTTGCACGCATATTGGTGAGTGGGTTGTGGGATGAGAATGACGAATGCAAGAAGAGAAAGTAACAGAATAATATGCTTATTCATAGCTGTGAGGGATGGATTATATGTATCAGAACTGGCTAGGTATTTATAGCCAATTTTGAGCATGAAAAAAGGGTGTTAGTTGCAGTTTAAGGAATATAGTATTTCGGGTGTATTTACTTGGACGTTATGATGAGTTACTTGGGCAAAATAAAAGCTTCAATAGATATCAGTCGTGTCGTGATCATAATTGTTAGCTACAAATATGCGAGGGCCAACTCTTTCCCAAACTGCGTGGCGTACCACGCAGTTTGGGATGCAGTTTTATCAAACAACATAACAGAGGATAGCTAAATATGATACTGTCATTTTCATGAATACTTGTGTAACACTTAGATTGTTGGGAAACTTTGAAGAATAGAAATTGTACCTCTGACAAGTGAAAATCATATTAGATTGCATTTTTAGTAAGCTTTTATACATGAGTAAGAAGATGTATGCTTTCTTTAAAGCAACAACGACAGGGCAAGCTAGAGAAGCCACTTAAGGCATCTTTATTGTTATTGTTAAGGGGTTTATTTAGACTGTCACATGCTACATCAGCAAACTTTAAACAATTTTTTTCTTCCGCGACGATAAACTTCTAAAAAGCTCTATAATATGGACCCACTTACATATTTTTTTATTTTAATTTAACAATATATTTACAAGTAATATTAGATTTGGGACGGAGGAAGTATATTAAAACAATTGTGTTGTTGTGGTTTTTTTATTATTTCATTTGATTTATTTGGTTGTTTCTTGGTATGTTTGTTTGTTTCCCTCCATTTGATGAGGGCCTTTTGATTTCTCTATTTTTGTTGGGAGCCTCTTGAATTCTCTCCTTGTTGAGAGCTTTTTTTTTTTGTTGTTGTTGTTAGTAATATTTCTTGTTGCAATGTTTGAGATGTTTGATTGGACACATATTTCAGACCCAAATGCTTTAATTTGTCATGTCCTTAATATTAAATTCTTTCTGTGTGGTGATTATTTGAATACCCATGTTTGGCAGTGTCCAAGTTCTACTTGAAAAAATATTTGTGCGTCTCAAAATATTGTTTGTCAAGACATTGAATGAAGATTTGGTTCCCGATAAATGCGAGTATAAAAAGGAAAAGCATTGAGGCTATTTGACGTGAATTATGTCGTGCACCCTAATATTTGAGACGAGCATTCAACTGTTGTGAAGCGTCATTTTGATTTTCAGTAATACAGGTATGTTTTAATTTATTTAAAAAAAAGTATATTAAAAATAGGCATTAATGTTGCAAATGAATAATTTTTTTTTTAATGTACATTCATTTTAAAGGAAGAAGTATATTAAAAATTAAGAGCTTATATTCATGTGCAAGTCACATGTCATTTGACAGAGGATATTTTTGAACAATAATTCTTTCATTATTGTTTTAATGCAAATTAAATGAAAATAAATAAGCAAAATTAAAAATTTAAATTAAAAATCCCATTTTGTGTTTCAAACTTTAAAACAAAATAAAATAATTATTATCTAAATTAAAAAAAAAAAAACTAAAGAAAGTTAATATAATTAAAAAAATGAAAACATTAATATATTATGTTGGAAACGTTATTATTAGATTAAAATTAAATATTTCATTTTTGAAGAAATAATAATTATTTTATTGATTTAAAAATACAATACAATTGTTTATTTGAATCATCCCCAATAGTCTTTTGGATCTGTTGGATCCATATTCAGCATCACCTCCCTTTTTCTTAGCCTTCTTCGGCTCGG
>JAFEMH010006423.1:65000-124334 GCA_022495995.1 Adenophora triphylla var. japonica
GTTATAGTGATTAGTGAGAGGCTTTTGTCAATATTGATGTACATGCTGAAGTTTTGTGGAAGCACTACCTATTTTGAGCTTATGGTTGTTTATTCATTATGACCATTTGGACCAGGGTGTGGAGATTATTCTTAGTACTTAAAATTAGTGATCATGGGTCATGGAGTTTAGAAGTGGCGGGCCAAAAGCAACCACTGTCTCCACAAGCAATGTTGAAGTTTCGCCAAGAAAGTTGTAGGTTACTATAAATGAGCCTCCTAATTGCCTACTGTTGTTGCACCTAGCCGCAAATGTTCTAAAGCATATCCCTGCTGGCATCTTAAAAAACAAGGCACACAACTATTTCTGGATGATTATAAAGTACTAATGTATGAGGTAAGTCGATGAGTTAAGGGACCAGATGATTATTTAGCTCCATAAATTAGTGAGTTTACTACGACAATGTCCAAAACATTTGTGAGTTTACATGTTATGATGCTACAACCAATGTCGATTGTAATTTATTTGTGAGTTTATATAATTTAATACTCCCACCTTGCTGTTTTATAAGCTTATATTCTGGAGTAAAAAAAAAATAATCTAAATCTTTTTTGGTTGGTGGAGTCATTGTTGTGTAAATATTCTTGCATATGTGTTTGTGGTGGTGGTGTAAAATTTTAACCATATATTAAAGCAATAGACTTCTCCCTAATCTCTCAATCGCAGAGTACGTCGACATTTTATAGGACCAATCATTTTCATACTGTCATTGTTCATACTGTTACCGTGTCATTAGCACGGGTTAGAGAGTACTAGTAAACACACAAACACATTCAATTAATAAATTCCATACATTAGAACAGAAAAATAACCAAATAATGTTCACAGTTAACTATACAACCATATTAACTTATTTATTCAAAAATGACAAATTACAAAAACATAAATTACACACACAAAAAATATATTTCTAATTCAAATTACAAGATCTTGAATGTATCGGACTAGATATGTTGAATATGGTCAAAATCAATGATGGAATGCCAGAATTTTGACCAGATTTATGCAGATCTAAGTTTCCAGTAGTCGGATATGCATGAAGATGGTCAGAAGTAGAAGTTGAGAGTGACGAAGGACAGAAATGGAGAAGGTGAGGCACTGGGAATTGAAGGCCACCGGTGCCTGAGATGGAGAAGCTGAGGCGACTGGAATCTCGACGGAGTTGTCACCTGAGAAAGAGAGATGGAGAAGAAAAGAGAGAGAGAGAGTGTGTGTGCATGTTAGAGAGCAGGAGGTTGGGAATGTGTGGCGGCCGGAGTCTCGCCAGATTTGTCACTAGAGAAGTAAAAGAGGGAGAAGGTGTAGAGAGAGAGAGACAAGAATGTGAGGGAGACCGAGAGAGAGGAGGGTTTGTAGAGAGAATGTGTAGGGGAGGGTTTATTTGAAATTTTTATCTGTATACCTTTATATGTGATATGTAATGTCTGATATCCTTTCGTGTCTTATTGGTTTGGCAGGAGGTCCCTTTTGAAATTAATTCATGATGAATTTGGAATATATGTCAAATGATTTAAAAATAAGTTTCAGTTATTTACGATAATATCACAACACATTTAAAAATAAGTTGTAGTTATTTATGATAGTGTTATCGTGCATTCATGCTAACATTGAGATTATATTTTTGGGACAAAGTTAGTTATCGACCTTTTCAAAAGATCAGCCAACCCCAAAAAAATATTAATTGTTTTTTAGGCAAAAATATAATAAAATAAAAAAATGAGAAGCAATTCCCAAAAACTGATTTTCCAAGACTTATAATTAACCAAGCGTGCATTAAAGTAGGTGGTGATGACCAAACGGGCTAGCCCGTCCCGATTTGATTCGTGCGGACCAACTCGCGGGCGGGACGAGTTGAAACCCGTCAGACTGTCAGATGAAATGGGCCTAAACCAGGCCCGTCCCGTCCCATTATCCATGTCTAAGCCCGCGCATTTGGCCCGGATCTGAAGATCCACGGGCCAAACGGGTTTTCCTATTTTTTTATTTTTTTTTAAATCAGAAAAAAATATAGAAAAAATAAAAAATAATTTAATATTTAATAAACTATTTTTTAAAATATAAAATCAATTATACATAAGAAAATTACTTGTTTTATACATAAAAAAAAGATAGAAAAAATTAAACAAATGAAAGTATATAAAAGAAAAGAGGGACGGACTATCCTTTATTTATTTTTATTTTTTAGACATTTATACAAACAGGTCCGTGCGGACCTCATTACAACGGGCCAAACGGGTCACGGACCAAACGGATCTTCAGATCCGCGGGCCAAAGACCGGTTCGTGCAGACCTCCTTGATTCAGGCCCGTCTCGTATACGAAGCGGGCCAAGCAGATAACGGGCCACATACTGAACGGGCACAGACCAAACAGACCACGAATCGGGCGGGCCGCCTATGGCCACGGCCCAAATTGGCCATCTCCAAGAGTAGGGTTGGGGAATGAACCTTATTAATTGTCGTCTCCCCATTTACCCAAAAGCTAATTAATGGTGGGGGAAGATAAAGCGGCCGGTAGCCCTAGAGGTGCCTAGTCGGTTCGGACCGCCGGTTTCGGTTCTGAATCGGCGGGAACCAAAATCAGCCCGGTTATTCACGTTTTCGGTTTCCGGTTCGGACCGGCCGTACCGGTTTTGAACCGTCAATTTCAAAAAAAATAAAAATAAATAAATAAAAAATTACGGTGGCCGCCCAAGAGGGCCGAATGTTTACGGCGCCCGCATAAGTCTAGCCCTTACTTTTTCCTTTCCAAATTTTTAACAGTTTTTTCAAAAAACAGTTAAATTTTTAACAGTTTCTGTTATGTTTTATAAAAAAGTTAATTTTTTAAATGTTCCATAACCACCTCCATGGGTAAAGGCAAATTTTTTAGTGCAATGGTTGCAAGAAACAGTGTATTGGTTGGTACCTTCAATTGGCTCTTTTGAAAAGTGCACGGTTGTGACGATGTTGAAATTTCAATTTCGCGGGAAAATTCGATTTTGCGTTTCTTTGAAAATCAAATAAAACCGGAAAAAGACGGAGTCGCCACGCCGTTTTTGTTTTAAGGGCCAAAACTTTGAAAAATGCCCGAGATTAGAAATTTGGGTTCGGAGGTCACGTTACATGCCGGGAAGGACGTTAGTGTGCACCCGGAATGCCTCGAAAACGAGTCTTCCAAGCTAAAAACCATTTGTTTGTGTGTGTGTGTGTGTGTTACTTTGGCCAAAATAAATTGAAACTGAGGAAACCAAAAATTGGGAATTCTTTATAAGACATTGGAAAGATCCCATGATTTTTGGTGTGATTTTTGGGTTGAATTTTGGTACTCAAAATATTTTTGGAAGTTGAAAACCATTTCTGCCAGAATGAAAAAGGCAGTGGACACTTGATTTTGAAATGGACTTTAGGGCTTGAAAACTCCAGAATATGGGAAAAGTCCGAGAATGAAAAATGTTCAAAACACCTTAAATAAGGTTTCTGTAAAAGAACTTCCCATTTTAGAGATGATTTGAGGGACCAAAACCTTCTGGAAATCTCAGATGTGAAATCTGGATTTCTAGAGACTGATGAACTGACCTTTAAAGGAAAATTTGAAAAATGGAGTTTTACTCACGCAAAAAATAAAGTAAAAATATTTCTGGAAATCTCTGAATGTTGGCTACAAAAAGTGTTTTGTAGTCAACACCAAATTCCAAGTTTATCTGTGTCCAAAAAATTAGACCATGGACTGGGGTCTTAGAAAATTGCTACTGGACAGCAACTTCTCATGAAGGAAAACATGATTTTAAAGGGGGTTTGGCATCCATGCTTGTCCCCATTTCCCTAGGTTTTGATTAGTAGTCACTAGACATTTTAGTGGTGATCTACTATATCAAACCATCCTTGGGGTACATTAGGACTTAAGCATTTCATTTGCTTGGGAAGGGGAATTTTGTAGAGATGAAATTAAAGAGAAAAATCAACTAGAGATTTAAAATGTGGACCATTTGAGATGGTCATTCATGAAGATGGACTTCAAGATGACCATCTTAGGTCAATATTTAAGTTAAACTAGACATAAAGTAAATCAAAGTAAGAAGAACAAGATGAACAAGAAGTTAAAAGGGAGTTTTAGGGTTTAGAGAAGGAGGGCTTTACCAATGGTGACACCCTATCTTCCTAGGCTTGGAATTTGACTTGAGGAGTATCAAGATTTGGTGTTTGACTTGAGGAGTATCAAGATTTGGTGTTTGGATTTGTGTTTGGGTGGATTCAAGGCTTGAATGTGTTTAGGGTTTGATGATAGAGTTGGTCAAAGAGAAAACAAGTAGATAACACTTAAGTCCTCTATGTTTTCTCTCTAATCCTCCTCCTAAGGGGTGATTTGAGCTTGGATTGGTGTATGTATGAGATTATGTATGAGAGTGTTTTGAAAGTATTTTGAGTGAGTGGGGTTTGGGAAAGATTGAAGAGAAAATGGTGGCAATTCTAGTGAATTTCCACTGTTTTCTCCCTATTTTTCGCCAGAATACAACTTCTATGAGCCAATTGTGTTGTGTAGACTGAGAGAGGAGGGTTCAATTTATAGGCCACTGAAATTGACAAACATGTCCGCGCGGAGGGTTCTGTAAACATGCACTGTTCATTAAATGCTGCTCTAGGCTTTGGACAGGAAGAATAAAATTCAAAATTCCAGCAGATTATGTTTTTCAACTTGCCCAATTCGGATTTTTCCAATTTCTTTTGCTTTTTGAGATTCTTTTCTTGGTTTATCTTTAAATGGCAAACCCTAATCTACCCTTGGTTGGTTAGAAATGTTAGAAATGTTAGAAATGTTAGGAATGTTAAAACTTTCGTTAATTTTCTAACGAAAATACTAACAACTCAAATTGGAGCACTTATAGTAGCCCCTCGGCGACGGCGCTTTCGAAGGAAGCGGGGTCGTCGATAAGAGTAAGGCTCCATATTTGACAGGATGATCAAGTGATCGAGTGGCTGAACCTAGCGATAGGCTACCTACGTATCCCGAATGGGAATCAAGCCGGCCGTAGTTCGGGTCTTTGACCCTGGAGATGATGGCGTTTTAGGTGCCTCGAACCTTGATGAGTTCTGCAGTCGTTTGCTGAAAGAAACTCTGCTGGGGATAAGAGATGACCATTTTGGTCTGGTGGCTGAAGTTGTGTATCCGCTCTGCTGGGGATAGGAATGACCATTTTCGGTCTGATGGCTGAAATTGTGTATCCGCTCTGCTGGGGATAGGAATGACCATTTTCGGTCTGATGGCTGAAGTTGTGTATCCGCTCTGCTGGGGATAGGAATGACCATTTTCGGTCTGATGGCTGAACCTAGTGATAGGCCACCTACGTATCCTTAAGAGGAATCAAGCCAGTCGTAGTTCGGATCTTTCGATGCTGACCCTAAAGTGACTATTTTAGGATGTCAACCTAAGATTTGACTATTTTTGGGAAGTCGCCCTAAGATTTGACTATTTTTGGGAAGTCGCCCTAAGATTTGACTATTTTTGGGAAGTCGCCCTAAGATTTGACTATTTTTGGGAAGTCGCCCTAAGGTTTGACTATTTTTGGGAAGTCGCCCTAAGATTTGACTATTTTTGGGAAGTCGCCCTAAGGTTTGACTATTTTTGGGAAGTCGCCCTATGATTTGACTATTTTTGGGAAGTCGCCCTAAGATTTGACTATTTTTGGGAAGTCGCCCTATGATTTGACTATTTTTGGGAAGTCGCCCTAAAATTTGACTATTTTTGGGAAGTCGCCCTATGATTTGACTATTTTTGGGAAGTCGTCCTATGATTTGACTATTTTTGGGAAGTCGCCCTATGATTTGACTATTTTTGGGAAGTCGCCCTATGATTTGATTTCGGTTTATCGAATCAGAAGATGGTTGTGGTTTGAAAGGTGATTGCGGTTTATCGAATCGAGTCGAAAGACGATTGTGGTTTGAAGGGCGATTGCGGTTTATCGAATCGAAGGGTGACTGCGGTTTATCGAATTTAGGGGATGATTGCAGTTTATCGCTTTCCTAGTGTTGTGTATGATAGCGTTTTAGGTGCCTCAAGCCTTAATGATGGCGTCTTAGGTGCCTCGAACCTTGATGATGGCGTCTTAGGTGCCTCGAACCTTGATTTGAAATGATTTCCTTTTGATGGTTTGGGATAGATGGTCCTTTGGTGGACTTCATTTGAAGGGATCGGTCTTACGTTTGCTGCCGAGGAAATGGATGATAATGGGGAAAGAAACGAGATTCCGTTAACTTCGCTGGGGATTTTGTTAGCCTTTGTTGGAGTTTAGTTCAGGAGTATGAACCTAAATTGGGATTTCAGTTCAGGAGTATGAACCTAAATGGGGACTCAGTTCAGGAGTATGATCCTAAGTCGGGGTTTCAGTTCAGGAGTATGAACCTGAATGGGGACCTAGTTCAGGAGTATGATCCTAAGTCGGGGTTTCAGTTCAGGAGTATGAACCTAAATGGGGACTCAGTTCAGGAGTATGATCCTAAGTCGAGGTTTTGTACCTGAGGTGAGGCTTGTTTGAGGGCGTTCTCGAGGGGAAGATTTGAGCTTACGAGGATTACCGGGGAAAAGGGTGACCGTGTTGGTCAAGTGGCTGGACCTATGGTAGGCTACCCACGTATCCCGAGTGGGAGTCAAGCCTAGACGTAGTTCGACAACTGCTGGGGATGGTCTTTGATGGTTTGACGGTATTCGGGAGTCACCCGAGGTTTGACTATTTTTGGGAAGTCGCCCTAAGATTTGACTATTTTTTGGAAGTCGCCCTAAGACTTGACTATTTTTGGGAAGTCACCCTAAGATTTGGTGATAATGTTCTTTTAGAAAAGTAGTTGACTAAGATATGCTTTCATACCTGTGATGTGCTTACTGTAGGCTGCCGGAAGGGCGAGGCTACGGGCGATGTTGATGAAGAGTTGTTGGGTTGCCGTTCGTGGGACGGTTTACGCTGACGATTTGCTTTGTCTTTGGAGGCATTTTGACCTGAAGGAGGAGTTTGGTTGAGTCTGCATCTTCTTTGGTGATCGTCAACCTTGTAGAAGTTGTTGAGCTTGTCTTCACATTGGGACTTCTTGCTTTTGAGAACTTTGTGTCTCTGACCGATTTGCATTTGAGAACTTGGTGTCTGTAACCGAATTGTATTTGAGAACTTGGCGTCTCGGCCGATTTGTATTTGAGAACTTGGCGTCTCGACCGTATTTGAGAACTTGGCGTCTCGACCGATTTGTATTTGAGAACTTGGCGTCTCGACCGATTTGTATTTGAGAACTTGGCGTCTCGACCGATTTGTATTTGAGAACTTGGCGTCTACGGCCGGTTGTATTTTGAGAACTTGGCGTCTACGACCGATTTGTATTTTGAGAACTTGGCGTCTCGGCCGATTGTATTTGAGAACTTGGCGTCTCGACCATTTGAGAACTTGGCGTCTCGGCCGAGCGGTAGACACTGGAGGTGGTCTTCGTTGGAAATTTGTTTTCATCCATTTGTGGACATTGGAGGTCGTCTTTAGCAAGTTGCGAGCTTGTCTTTGCCAAAGCGTAGATCTTTGGAGTTTGTCTTCATCCATTTGTGGACATTGGAGGTCGTCTTTGGTGAAGATCATCCTTGCCGAAAAGGGGATTTGATTTCACGTTTGAATTCACACGCATTCGTTAGTGAAGAGGAAGATGCATATATGACATTCATGATGACGGATGCATGCATAGAGCCAAAAATGATTGTGAGAGTATCACTTTGCATATGTGTGCGAGATGATGCATTTACTTGCTTTCGAAGATGTACTTAGCCTAAGCTTTTGGCGGGGAATTTATGATCTTCAATCACTTAGGATTGTTCCTATTGATTCAAGTTTTGTGCATGCTACATGAGCCACAGGGGAGATTTTTGTGGGGATGCGTGGTGATGAGAGGGGATGTATGTGTCTGGAAGGCTGTTTGGAGCAGATTTTGAGCAAGTGGGGGGTGAGAGCCCTCGATCGCGGTTTAAACGGCGGTTGTTGATGAGGTTTTGTTAACGGTATCACATGGACCTCAATTTTGATGAGATTGAATTCGGATCCGGGTCTTGGTTGAAATTTTCCCTCTCATTCTTGGTCATTTGAAGGCGTCTTTGACGAGGCTCTAGGGCACGTCGATATGAGTGAAGCTTCTTTCATTTGGGTGAGCTGTGACTTTGGCGAAACCTTGTTCGGAGAATGATTTGATGAAATTGCTAATGCGGGAGAAACCCGGATCTCAAATTCCGATACTACGGGAAGGCTGCTATGTACCAAGTTACGAAGTGAAATTCTTTCTTGCGACTTGATAAAATTCGGGTCCAAAAGACCGGCTTGACAAAGTCCCCTCCGGATCTGAGTAGGCAAAGTCCAGATTTTGAAGAAGTGACTTGGCGAATCTATCTCGTAGTGAAGGACCCAATGTGGACCCAAAGATGACTATAGAAGCTCCGGCTTGAAGAGGCGTACGAGGAGAACACAGGAGAACCGCTTAGCGAAGCCCGGTGTGAAGAAATTCGGAGCAATCCCATTGCGAGACGAGTCATCATGTGACCGAGGAGGCACCCATCTTTTCAAATCTTAGTCAATCGGTCAATGGACAAGACTCGAAATGTTTACGTGCGGGGGCACATCTTTGAAAAGTGGGAATGAATCCCGATTTTGTGCATACATACTCGCTTTAGGTTTGACTCTTTTGAGAGAGTATAAGCATCACAAGGTGTGGAAAAGTGTATGGAAGCCCCTGGCGACGGAAAGACAGTGTTTGGCTCTATTTTCCTATGATGTAGAAGAGAAGACTTGTCGAGACATTTGAAAACTTGTCTTATTCATGATGATCACAAAATTTGCTTAAAACCCTTTGTTAATGTTCGGGTTATTCAACTCCTAAATCGATATGAACAAATATTTTGATTAATCACGAGGAGAAAACCAGCGATATCGAGAATCAAGCTCGGAAGGGGCGGAAAGTGTATAGGGACGATCCTTGATGAGACCGGATTTTTTGTGATTTGTTTGTGATTTCGGCCAGGACCATTTACGGTTGCCTACGTTCCCTCCATTATGAAGAGCTCGGGTCGCCGTAGTTCGGGCCTATCCCGAATGAAAAGAGAACGAATGTTGAAATTCGAGGATCTGAGGACCTTTGGGGATTTTGAGGATTTGGAGGATTGAATAACATATCCCCTTAGAGTGTCCATGAAAGACACGGATGCGAAGCCCCAGTGGGACATCCACGGCAAGTGTTTGTGGAGTAGAAATGAATTATGCTCACATGAATCAATTTTGAATTTGCACAATCTTTGATTGGTAATTTTGAGCCAAAATGGATTAGATTCCAATTTAAGCAAGCAATGAAGCGTTAATTTGATTTAGATCTTAAAGATATTATGATGAAATTGCTATCCGATAGGAATTGCAGCTGGGTTTCCGGGCTTCGATCGGCCATCGGGTAATTTTGGAAGTTATGACCTCTTAAAGTGAGAGGTCGAATTTGGGCCTTTGCTGACTGAACCCCTAAAAATGAGAGGTTGGCTTGTAGGGATGTGTTTGGGAAATCTATGGCGGGGAAGATTGATTGCCTCTAAGAATGAGAGGTCAAATTTTGATTTTGGCCAAAGGCGAGGATAATGGCAACGGGGATGTCCTCTAAAAGCGAGAGGATGGCTTGGGATTGGTTAAGGAAATGGTGAGAGGGAGTCCAAGCTATCGGGAACTTTTGCGAATCTTCGAGAATTCAGGCTCCCCCCTTTTTTTTTTTTTATCATTGGAGAGCTTCTTGAGGAGTCGGGGACTTTCTTGAATTGTGAGGATCGACGGTCCTTCTTTTTTTTTTGAAGCTTCTTTTGCTTGAGCTCTTTTTTCTTTTTTTTTTTTGACTTGGAAAGCTTCCTGAGGAGTTGAGGATTATCTTTGTCCTTCCTTCATGGCTTGAGATATCTTGCGCATCGCCGACTCTCGAAGTTAACTTCTTGGGCCTGCTTGGACTTTTCTCAGTAAGGAGCAAAAATAATGGCTAAACCGGGTTTCAAAACACGCCGATCTTGAAATGAAAGGGTAGTGTTTAGTGAGGGTGAGGTAATGGCTTTCCTATGGGTGAAAGGCTTCAACCGCAATCCTCTAGGATGACCTAAACGAGATTAAGTCTTCATTGCTTGCTTAAGCTTTAAATGAGAAAAGATTCATGCAAATTCATCGAGCAACGAGGTGATGAGGCTGATGAAAGGGATGTGAGCATATGAGATGCAATATGGGGAGTTGGTAAGCCCCAATTTGAGAGGGATATCAATTGATTTTCTCACTCCAATTAATTTAAATATTAATTATTTTGAAGAATTAGTGGTTGAGCAGCACAAGTGATCATCTAGGATAAAACCATTTCAATTAAGTGTAACGTGAGTGTGCAAGTGATGTCTCGAGTCTAGCAAGAAAAGAAGAAAGACTTATATATATATATATAAATTTTAAATGATAGTTAAGCTATCTTTCCACAACATTCGAGGTGGACAAAACCGACAAGTGTCCAAGATGGACTTAGGTGAAAGAAAAATACTAGAACCTACGAAGGTTGACTAAAAGACTATTTTTAGAGATATGTAGCCCCTAGTCTAGCCGCTCTTTGCTGTTGGACCATGCATCTACTCTTCGATCTTTGGAGATGGGGGCTATTGCAGATCTTTCCATCAGGATTTCTTTGGCAATCTCTTGCTTAATCCAACCATTTTCATCATCTGCGATGGTCGGTCCACCGACCTTACAAAGGGGTGAGTCAAATTCCATTATGCCCACAAGTCTTGAATCACCAAACTCGACCATGTTGACATTCGGGTTGTTGTTTCTAGGGAATGGGTTGCGATAGTATTGGGCCCTTCGGGCACCTCTAACCTCCCTTGTTCAATCAAACTTTGGATTGCCTTTTTCGAGGGACGCAATCATCTGTCGGGTGCCCGTGAGTGCGATGAAAGGCACAATGCTTGGAGGTATCCAAAGGAGCGTTGGGGTTTCTAGGCGATAATTTTCCAAAGGCCGGAGCAAACCTTCTCTCACCAAACCTCTGAAGATATCACTCAAAGGCATCCCAAAGTTTCTCAAGTCTTGGAGCCGGGATCTGGATGCATCGGGTTTCTTGGGAACAAAGGAAGTGGCATTGTTACGATCTGTCCCGCATAGCTAATCACTTCTTTACCTTTTGGTTGGGCGGGAGGCTGTGTTGGAGGTGGAAGAAACTCGGTATACGTAGCGAGGTGCGACGGTCGAGTGGCGATTGTAAGCCTTTTCGAACTTAGCCCGGAATTAACCATTGCATGCAAGTCGGCGTAGGGGAAGTGGCGAGGGAAGCTCTCAAATGCGGCTTCAAGCATGAGCGAAAGATGTCTAAGCGCTCCTCGTCGGAGGAGGAATGGCCATTTCACTAAGCTTCGGGTTCCACCTTTTATAGAAATCCCCAATATTCTCATCGTGGCGCAGTTGTCTGCGAGTCAACTCTGTTTGTTTCCCATTCCAAGTTGGCTTTATACTTATACGTGAAAATGCGGTAATCTGTTCCCAAGTAGCCCTAGCTTCAGTGCAATCGGAAAAACCATTTCAAAGCCCACGACTTCAAAGAGAGACCGAAGTAGTCGGCCCAACTATTTGGTTTGTGCATCCCTTAGCTTTCATTGCCAAAGTGTAGGTGTCCAAGTGAGTTTTAGGGCACGCACTTCCATCAAGCGAGATTGGGCATCACGAACTTGTGAGGCGAGGTACAATTGAGTCGGGATACGTAGGCCGAAGAGCGGTGTTCCTTTTGACGGTCAATTCGGCGATACGCGCTTTCATTTCCTTGTGTTGCTCCATAAACCAAGACAATTGGGGATCCAAAGGTGGAGCGGGAATGCACGAGCCGATATTTGAGCCGGGAAGAGGACTAGGCATTGGTGGTGCATTGGTGGAAGGAATACCATATCCGGAGCATAGGTGAAAACAGTCCTTGGCCCAAATTACCACAGGGAGTGTAGGTAGGAGCTTGGGCAAAGGGATAGAACCCGGCTGACTTCTTTGTTGGCTTCCAATCGGCGAGAGAAGATGGAGGCGGATCTAAGGTAGCCGGATGGCTTGGATTTCCGGAGTGAGGCCCATAAGTAGGCTTAAGTGCGGGCTGCTGTCCCTGGTTGTTGAATTGCATGGCTGGTTGTGGCGAGGATGCATAATCGAGAGGATCTTGTGGTCTGGTGATTCTAATGGCCAGGATGGGGGCTTGGTAACCCATTGAACCACGAGTGAGAAATGGGTTTGCGTAAGCTGTGTGAGGAGCTTGGTGAGCTAGCATTATTACGAGGAGGGGCTCTTTGTTGCCCAGAACCAAAGCTGTGGTGGCATTCCAAATCGTTCTTTGCGAAAGTCCGGATTGATTGGTCCCAAGGCGAGGCGGGATCCCAATTTCTTTGTGGCATTCCGGGGTATCCCCAACCATGGGAAGGCATTTCGTGCTTGACTTTGTCCCAGCTGAGGCATTGCGGCGGCTCGTCCGTCAGCTGCGTGGATCCGGTGGTGCACGGTTGGGGGCAGTTGACCCCAGAGATCGAGGAGCATGGGCTGCAGTGGTAGTACCGTGGGAGGCCGGTGGTGGCATCCTGGAGTAGTCGGGTTGACCAAGAGCGGGATTGAGGTCTTCCTCTTCTTCCACGATGAAGGTGCCATGCAGGTTGAGGCGCGGCCAATCCATGGCTTTTGATAGCCTCTATAAGGCCGTTCAATTTGTGCTTCTGTCGCACTCTCATCTGTTCGGCTAAGCGATTCCATTGCGGTTACATTTGAGGGGTCCCGGGAGGCGGAGTGACGTTGTCCCCATCATTACCGGGCGATGCGGACATTACGAAACCGGAGTTGGAACAAACGGCGAAGGCGATGATGCGCTTGACTCTTCCCAACTAATCAAATGGTGACCGGTGTCCCAACCAACCTTTGTGAGGAGGCTGCGGGGGAAAGACACGAGGGTTCGAGATGTGCAGGAATTGAAGGAGGGTAGGTGTTTGGGCTTTGGGCTCATGCAACATGCGGTTATTTGTTCTTGTTTACTTAAAACATGTTTTATTAACCTAATCGGTTGGAAAAGATTGCTCTTCTTTTCGCAAACTACTCTGGATCTGGATCGGTGGGCCTCGTCACTACTTCTATAAGCCCCTCGTATTTCCACTGTATTTCGACCTCCCGGGGTGGGCGGCCCGGGCGAGGGTCCTATAGGGCAAGCGGGTCCCACCGACCAAAAGAAAAACGGTCCTAAAAGTCGGCGGGTAATCGAGTCTTAACGAACATTCGATGTAAATTACGGACAAAGGCGACGTCAAAGTCAAGATCATGTCCGAGGAGCTCGACGAAAAGTCGGCATGATTTGGGTGATAAATGTCCACGATTGATCTTGATTTGTCGTCAATTAGGCCGTAATTAGGCATGGAATAATCATTAATCCTTGATGACTCGGTGTCATGCTTTGGGAGTCGGTGTATAATTTGTGCCGGTCGAGCCGAAGTCAAGGCGCCGGTCAATATCTTGGTCAAAGTCTGCGGCGGAAAACCGGCATGACTTCGGCGATTAGGGTCCCGAAAGATATTGAGTCGGTATGCCGACAAAGGCTTGAAAGGAAAGGTCTATACACGAGACGGGGCATGACACGGACCGGACTAAAAACCAACCGGGTCTCGGACAAAGTGTGTCACGGACAAGTGCATGGTCGACACGAGGCTCCATGTGATGTTTGGGTAGTCTGTGCTTGCACCGAGAGGCGTAATAAGACCAAAGGGGTCGCGACAAGGATTTCCCCGGGTTAGGGACGTAGTGTGTAGTGTACGGTCACGTGCGCGTAGTGTGCAAGCAGTCTATCTTATTTTTCTGAGTAAAATAGAAATTTTTATGTTTTTTAAAAATATGATGCATGATTTTTTTTTTGAAAATTTTCTTTTTTTTTGAATTTTTTTTTTGAATTTTTTTTTTTTTGAAATTTAATGAACACATAAGCACAAAAATTTCAACAGTTAGGGACATGATTCCGACAGTCAAAATTTTGACTTTTTCCGAGGCGGCCAAAACAACACGAAAATGTGCAAAAATCAACACACACAACAAATGATTTTTAAAGCCGGGACGGAAGCTTGACCCTCAAAAGCTTTTTTTTTTTTTTTTAAAACAATGATACCGGTACGTGGGATTGTTAAACCACAATTTATCTCCGACTCGTGTTAGGAGGCGATAACGGGAAGTTTAATGGTTTCCACCAATATACCAAATATCATTTTTTTTGTAAAAGCTTATTTGATGTCCCCAGCGGAGTCGCCACTGTGACGATGTTGAAATTCCAATTTCGCGGGAAAATTCGATTTTGCGTTTCTTTGAAAATCAAATAAAACCGGAAAAAGACGGAGTCGCCACGCCGTTTTTGTTTTAAGGGCCAAAACTTTGAAAAATGCCCGAGATTAGAAATTTGGGTTCGGAGGTCACGTTACATGCCGGGAAGGACGTTAGTGTGCACCCGGAATGCCTCGAAAACGAGTCTTCCAAGCTAAAAACCATTTGTTTGTGTGTGTGTGTGTGTGTTACTTTGGCCAAAATAAATTGAAACTGAGGAAACTAAAAATTGGGAATTCTTTATAAGACATTTGAAAGATCCCATGATTTTTGGTGTGATTTTTGGGTTGAATTTTGGTACTCAAAAGATTTTTGGAAGTTGAAAACCATATCTGCCAGAATGAAAAAGGCAGTGGACACTTGATTTTGAAATGGACTTTAGGGCTTGAAAACTGCAGAATCTGGGAAAAGTCCAAGAATGAAAAATGTTCAAAACACCTTAAATAAGGTTTTTTTAAAGGAACTTCCCATTTTAGAGATGATTTGAGGGACCAAAACCTTCTGGAAATATTAGATGTGAAATCTGGATTTCCAGAGACAGATTAACTGACCTTTAAAGGAAATTTGAAAAATGAAGTTTTACTCACGAAAAAAATAAAGTAAAAATATTTATGGAAAGATCTGGATGTTGGGTACAAAAAGTGTTTTGTAGTCAATACCAAATTCCAAGTTTATCTGTGTCCAAAAAATTAGACCATGGACTGGGGTCTTAGAAAATTGCTACTGGACAGCAACTTCTCAAGAAGGAAAACATGATTTTAAAGGGGGTTTGGCATCCATGCTTGTCCCCATTTCCCTAGATTTTGATTAGTAGTCACTAGACATTTTAGTGGTGATCTACTATATCAAACCATCCTTGGGGTACATTAGGACTTAAGCATTTCATTTGCTTGGGAAGGGGAATTTTGTAGAGATGAAATTAAAGAGAAAAATCAACTAGAGATTTAAAATGTGGACCATTTGAGATGGTCATTCATGAAGATGAACTTCAAGATGACCATCTTAGGTCAAGATTTAAGTTAAACTAGACATAAAGTAAATCAAAGTAAGAAGAACAAGATGAACAAGAAGTTAAAAGGGAGTTTTAGGGTTTAGAGAAGGAGGGCTTTACCAATGGTGACACCCTATCTTCCTAGGCTTGGAATTTGACTTGAGGAGTATCAAGATTTGGTGTTTGACTTGAGGAGTATCAAGATTTGGTGTTTGGATTTGTGATGGAGAAAAATTCCTCTAGTAATAAAATCCGAGCAAGTGGACTCACTACCGGTGTAGTAATATGCACGAGCAGGGGTCGAACCACAGAGACTCGTTGGTTTTAACAAGTAAATTTAATTAATGCTTAAAGTAACAAGATGGGTTTTGATTTGGTTTATTAAAATTAAGCAGCGAAATAAAATTAAAACAATTAAGCAACTAAAGTAACAATTAAGCAAGCTAGCAAACGAAATTCAAGGATTTAACAACTAGCCCACGGATTAGGTTCACCACATATTCTCCCTTTATGCCTTTTGAATGATAAAATATTAATTGGGTTTAGGGCTTCTTCACTTTTGTAAGAATTGGGACGGTTCGATTGCCGAATTGCAATTCTTCTATTGAGTAATTATCAATTATCACGCAAGATCAAATTGATAACAACTCAATTCATTAAGCATCAAAGAATTAATGAAGCCTAGACTCAATAAATTCACGCAAGATCATCAATTGAGTCTAATCCTCCTAATAGTGTTCGTGCACAATTCCCCACGCAAGTGCAGGACTTGTACCAAATAAAAATTAAGAATATTAGAATGAACTAACTCCACAATTAAATGAAATTTAAATATATAGCATAAAGTTCAAATACGGGCTACACCAATCCGTGAACTATAAAGAAATTAGCTACTCATGTTCCGGATAAACATCACAAAACATGAATAGCAACAAAACATCAAACCTGAAATCCTTGCAAAAACCTTGAAAATAAACTCTTTAATCCTTGAAAACCTAGGCAAGAAAAGTAAGACAAAAGGTGTCTAATAAAAATAATAAAGGGAGTATATATACTCCTCCATGCAGTCCTAGGCTAATTAGGAAAATAAAATAAACAAATCTCTCCAAATGCGCTTCAAAATCCTTCCGACGTCACAATACGCGTCCTGGCACGAGTCGTGATAATTAGCACGAGTCGTGCCCTTCGGTTCCTGGGGCCGTGAGAACGACTCGTGCCGAGCCCCTCCATTCGTCTTTGAGTAGTCAGTGTCTGAAAATAGCCATGGCCTCCACTCGTGAGAACGAGTCGTGCCAAAGGTGCCCATTCGTGCTGAGTAGCTGGTTGAGATTGGCTTGACTCCATTCGTTCCCAAGTCGTGCTCCACTCTTCTTCAGTCGTTCCCCACTCGTGCCAAATACAGAATTGCCCCATTTTGACTCAGCTTTGACCTGGCCTTCGTCCCTTGACCATGTTTGACCCCGAGCTCGAACCTTGAACAACGTACTGCCCTTTTTCCACTGACAATGGACTTGCACGCTCCATGAAGTTTTACAACCAAATACAAATAAAAAGCCAAAAATAACCTCAATAGATCATTGTTTTCTCACATCTCCTCACATAACACAATGTCATTCAAATACATCAAAACTAAACTAAATACATCAAAACTCGTTGTAAATAATCCGGAAACGTAGGCAAAATATATGTATCAAATCCGCTCATCAAATTCCCCCACACTTAGACCATTACTCGTCCCTGAGTAATATCCTAACTCCAATCTAAAATTGGTCTAAAACAGATGTGCGGGAGAAAATGATACCTAGCCTCCTCTAACCACCAATACAAATCGATCAAACATGATATCCCGGAGTGTACAACACTCCGTCTCCATAAAACTCCCCAAAAGAAGATCAATGGCCCTAGCTTGATATCAACTCCATAATAACAATGATCCTCCAAACTAGGGCCCTCACAATGATAGTGGGGGGAAACTAAAATGTCCTAAATTTTCCCCCACACTTGCTCACACTACATAACGTACTCCCTCAATGAAAAGTTAATGTTAAGAAAAAAAAGGGTGCTCAACAAAAACTTACCTCGTGCTTTTCTCCAACCCCCCTTATTACTCCAAGGTGCACGAGGATTTCTATCCTAACGCCTCTATTCACGAACCTCCATCTCCAAAAATTTTCCTACCCGAACTCCTAGCTCCCCCTTATGTCTCCACGCCGGTGAACAAGGATATTTTCGCTCAAATTCTCACCTTTTGCCTAAGTGCCCTTTCGGGTTTTCACTTAGCCACTCTATTTTTTTTTTATTTTTTTTTTCTCTTTTTTTTTTTTTCTTTGAAAATATATACATACAGTACAAAGGCACCGCCCTTCCCCCACACTTAAACTCCACAGTGTCCTCAATGTGTGCACAAAAATAAAAATAGGACAGTTTAAATGTAAAAGGGAAGAGTATAAGAAACAGTACCATCAATATCGCGGGCCGAAGCCCCCATCTGGAAACTGGGCCTCACGGGCCGCCTGCCGCTGCCTCCTCCTCTCAGCTCTCCGTATCATCTCCTGAAAATGCTCGTCCGGGACCGGCTCAAACTGTTTGGGCTCAGGCTGCTGTATCCAAAGCTGCTGCTGATGGACCATTCTATGCGTGGTCTCTACCCTATCCTCCAACGCCTCTAGCCTATCATCCTGAGCATCCCACCGCCTATCCACATAGTCAAACCGGGTGCGCCACATCAGATTCTGCGCCTCTCGAGCCTCGCACTCCTCTCTGTATCTCCTCTCTCTCTCCTCCGCCTCTCTCTGGTATTGAGCATCTAGATATGCTCTCATATCACCCCAATAATCAAAGGCTCCAGCCATCCTCGACTGATCCTGCCCATGGCCTGCAAAGCCTCCACTAGCCCCAGCCTGAAATGGCTCTCTCATCTGATGGTCCTCACCACCTTGCTGATCATCATCACTCACTCTCTCACCCATATCTCTCCTCATGTCTCTCAATGTCATATCGGCCACAAATGGCATCCTCCAATCTCTAGCATATGGGCCAGCAGGAAATACCACTCCCGGAGCACACCTAAAGCTCCTATCACCACCATAGGTAAAAGTCAATACCTCATTACGCCGGAGATACGCTCAAAAGTGTCATATCGGTATAAGAAAAACCGATCATAGAATAAAGGCCCCTCCACCTTGCCTACCGATTTAGGATGATTACGCACAAAGTTTTCCACTAACAAAGTCACCATACCACCCACCGGGATGTTCCCATTTCCGTTGACTCCCAACGCCTCACACCTCCGGAAAAACAGATCGACCCAATCCGGGATCACAGTATTAGACTGTAAAGCACATTCCATGGTCGCAAACTGTAGGGCATTCATCTGCGCCGGCTCCCCATTGGCGTAGAAGGTCATAGATAAACCCCTATAAAGGAGTTTCCACGCGGGATGGGAGAGAGATTTCATGACCACATAAGGTTTCTGCATAAACTTCCCTGTCAACTCGTAAAAGAATGTCTCGACGGTCCTATCTCTCTCTGAACACTCTCCTCGGGGCTCACTCATGCCCAAATACTCTCGAGCTGCAGCATACGACATAACCCTCGTAATATCATTAGAATTAAAGCGCACACTCCAAATCCCATTATCCTCGCGTCTCTCTATAGTAGCCAAAAATTCAAGCGTCACTCGCTTGTATACCCCCGCACTTTTGCCCAAGAAGCCTCCCAATCCAATGTCAGTTTCAATAATCCCGACACCAAACCATGTAATCCCAATTTCCTTAAGGTATCCTCACACAAGAATCTCGTCACTTGGACAACCCTTCCATTCGCCAAATTCCTCCATTTATTCTTTTGGGCATCCGTCAATTTAGTTAAGCCCATGAAATCATCGGGGGTGCGGGTGGGTTCCTCAATCACAATATTTCTTTTCTTCCTAGGCTGAGTTTCAATGGCTTTACCCTTGTCTTTTGTTCTTCCCATTATCACTCAATGAAATCAACAACCAACACTTAAACAAAAATACTACTCAACCACGACAACGTTCTTTTCACCAAGCACACCAATCACCAACCACACAACTTAGAATTCTAAAGAGGCGTAGAAACAGAAATTACCTTCAAACAATTTAGGTCGCCGGAAAAGTTGGCCGGAGTTTGGCCGGAAAATTTGCCGGAACTTGAGAAGAAGGTCGGAAAAGATGGAGAAGATCAATGCCACACCACCCTCCAAAAAATTTTGCTTCAATTTGCAATCCACTCCAAGCAATCGACAAACCCACTTCAATCTCACAACTCCAAGCTTTGCTCTAAGAAATCTTCAAAAAGATGGAGTTTTGGGCTTAGCTTTTTGGTCTAGAGGGGTTAAATGGGATGGGGAAGAGGATTTGGTGGGTTAGGAGTAGGGATTTTAGGGATTAATGGAAGAATTTTAGTGAGAGGAAGGATGGGTTCTTGAGTTTTAGGGAAGAGAGAACAAAGGGGAAGAGGGGCGGCGGTTTTGATTTTGGAGCTAGGGCACGACTGACGGGTTATTAGGAAACTGATGGTGCAATTTTAATTTTGGCACGAGTCGTGCCATTTAGCACGAGTCGTGCTCCCTTGTCCAGTCGTTCCCACGACTCGTTCCCCAGACCTCCATTCGTTCTGAGTAGAATGGCCCTCTCTACCACTCGTGCTCCCACTCGTGCTATTGAGCACGAGTCGTGCTCTGCCTGGGCCAATTTTTCAAATTTTTTTTTTAATAAGGCCCAGGATTTTTAGCACCTCCATGCACGTTTTCCTGCACATCAATGAAAACAAGAAATACCTTTCAGCAGCACCAGTTTAATGAAAAGAATTACAAATACAAATCCGGGTTGTCTCCCGGTAAGCCGCCCTATTTTAAAGTCTTTGGCTAGACCGTTTGCATGTCTCATTGGACACACATTTTGACCGCACTTTCGTTGCCTACGTCCCCATTAATGTGGGCGGACTACCCACAAGAATAGGCTCAGGTCACTGTAGTTCGACACGTTTACGAAATAAAAGACACATAAAAGCGGAAGACAGCTTTTTTTTTTTTTTTTTTTTTTTTTTTTTTTATAAAATTCACCACCCCCACACTTAAATCATGCTATGTCCTCATGGCATAGACCACGAAAGACACAAGACAATTCAAATGCAACGATGAAGAAACTAAAACGAAAATACAGAAAACAGTAAATGTTACCTCTATTGGGTTGCCTCCCAATCAGCGCTTTGGTTACAGTCGTTAAGCTCGACATTATGCCTCCACGGAACTAGGTGTCCTCCTCCGAGTCCGCCAACTCAATCACGTCAATCTCATTGATGTCTTCCAAAATTGACACCCCTTCGTAGTATGGTTTCACTCGATGTCCATTGACTTTAAACACATTCCCATCCTTTGGATTCTTGAGTTCAACTGCTCCGTGCGGATACACACGCACCACATCATACGGGCCCGACCATCTAGAACTCAACTTACCCGGAAAAAGCTTTAACCTAGAGTTGAAGAGAAGGACTTTCATACCCGGTCTTATAAACTTGGGCTTCAAATTTTTGTCGTGGTACCGTTTGGTCCTCTCCTTATACAATTTTGCGCTCTCATAACTATCTTGCCGGAGCTCCTCAATCTCATCAAGTACAAGCAGTCTCTTTTCTCCCGCAGCATTCAAATCCATGTTTAATTCCCTCACAGCCCAATACGACTTGTGTTCCAACTCCACCGGGAGGTGACATTCTTTCCCATACACTATCCGGTACGGACTCATTCCAATGGGCGTTTTGTATCTTTGTACGTATGCCCACAATGCATCCCCAACTTTAATGCCCAATCTTTCCTGTTGGGACGCACTGTTTTCTCAAGAACACCCTTTATTTGCCGATTGCTTACCTCCACTTGTCCCGAAGTTTGGGGATGATATGCTGTAGCGAGCTTATGCACCACCCCATATTTTTTCAAAACTGCATTGAACCTTTTGTTGGTGAAGTGGGTCCCTTGATCACTGATAATTGCTCGTGGCATGCCATACCTGTTGAAAATATTCTCACACACAAACTTGCAAACGACATTAGCATCATTAGTTCGGGTGGCAATTGCCTCCACCCACTTTGAAACATAATCAACAGCAACAAGTATGTACAAATAACCGTGGGACGGGGGAAAGGGTCCCATAAAATCAATGCCCCACACATCAAATATATCAACAATAAGATTACTTTGTAAGGGCATCTCATCTCTTTTCCCTATGTTCCCGGACCGTTGACACCTATCACATCTAAGGCAAAACTCTTGAGCATCTTTAAACAGAGTAGGCCAATAAAGACCCGATTGCAGCACTTTCCTAGCGGTCTTTTGGCCACTAAAATGACCCCCACATTGGAGTTCATGACAAAATCTCAACACGCTACTCTGCTCATGGTCCGGAACACATCTCCTAACAATTTTGTCCGGGAAAATTTTCCATAGATAAGGATCATCCCAAATGTAATGTTTCACATCTGACTTGAACTTACGTTTTTGGTCATACGTGAATTGTGATGGGAACATATTAGACACCAAGTAATTAACGAAATCAGCATACCAAGGCTCTTGGACATGTATAGCAAGAAGTTGTTCATCCGGAAAATTTTCATTAACCGGAATCAAACCTCCTTCAACATTGAGATACGAATAGTCCTCAAGCCTCGATAAATGATCCGCCACCACATTTTCAGTCCCCTTTTTATCCCGGATCTCTACATCAAACTCTTGTAACAACAACATCCACCTCAACAAACGAGGCTTAGCATCTTTCTTATTTAACAAATGTTTCAATGCAGCATGATCAGAATAAATAATCACCTTCGATCCAAGCAAGTAAGAACGAAACTTTTCCAATGCAAACACAACAGCTAGAAATTCTTTTTCAGTTGTGGTATAATTCAGTTGTGCATCATTAAGTGTTCTACTTGCATAATGGATAACAGAAGGCAATTTGTCAACCCTTTGTCCCAAAACAGCCCCAATAGCAAAATCTGAGGCATCGCACATGATCTCAAAAGGGTGAGACCAATTGGGACTAGAAAGAATGGGGGCACATGTCAACTTTTCCTTAAGCAAATCAAAAGCATCAACACACTCTTGGTCAAAGATAAACTTCGTATCCTTGGCAAGCAGATTACATAAAGGCTTACAAATTTTTGAAAAGTCTTTTATGAATCGCCTATAGAAACCCGCATGCCCTAGGAAACTTCGCACACCCTTGACTGAATTCGGGGGGGGGTAATTTTGCAATCACATCAATTTTAGCTCTATCAACCTCAATCCCCTTACTTGACACAATATGACCCAAAACAATCCCATGCTTCACAAGAAAATGACACTTTTCCCAACTCAAAGTCAAGTTGGTTTCACAACACCTTTTCAAAACGAGATGCCAAATTCTTTAAACAATCATCAAAACTATCCCCTATAACAGAAAAATCATCCATGAAAACCTCAACGCACCTCTCAATCATATCCGAAAAAATGGAGGTCATACACCTTTGAAATGTCGCAGGTGCATTGCAAAGCCCAAAAGGCATCCTCCTAAATGCATATGTGCCGAATGGACATGTGAAAGTGGTTTTGGACTGATCTTCAGGGGCTATGGCAATCTGATTATACCCCGAAAAGCCATCAAGAAAACAATAGTAAGAATGACCGGCCAATCTCTCTAGCATTTGATCAATAAACGGCAAGGGAAAGTGATCTTTCTTGGTCGCAGCATTTAATTTTCTCAAGTCAATACACATCCTAAGGCCAGTCACTTCCCTTATTGGCACATCCTCACCTTTCTCATTTTGGACAACAGTAATGCCCGATCTTTTTGGTACAACTTGTACCGGGCTTACCCACTCACTTTCAGCCACCGGGTAAATGATACCCGCATCTAGCAATTTTAGGACCTCTTTTCTCACGGCTTCCTCCATGTGAGGATTCAGCCTCCTTTGTCTCTCTCTAGACGGCTTGGCACCATCCAAGAGATGAATTCTATGCATGCACATTGTGGGACTAATTCCCTTTATGTCTTTCAATGTCCAACCAATGGCCTCTTTGTATTCACACAAAACAGCAATCAATTGGGCCTCTTGGTCTTTGGACAAATCAGATGCAATTATGACAGGCAATGTTTCTCTCTCTCCCAAAAATGCATATTTTAAATTAGAAGGAAGAGTTTTCAACTCAAGGACTGGGGGAATCACAATAGAAGGCGCCAACTTCTCATTGAAGTGGCCTAGGGGGTGAAACGGGCCATTACTAGGATGGTGCTCGTTGGCCTTATCCACAGCCATCAGTTGAGCATCCGCATTATCCCTAGTTTTCTCACCGCCCATTGAAATCAATGACTCTAACTCCTCACAATCTCTCACATGCCATGAAATCTCACTCACACAATCATCAACTTCATCCAACTCATCAACAAGCATGCAAGACTCATCATGACCCACCGCATTTTTCATTACATCAAAGACATTTATTTCAATCTTTTCATTTGCGACGGTCATAGATAGAGTACCATTACCAACATTGATCACGGTGTTGGTTGTTGCCATGAATGGTCTCCCAAGCAATATGGGTGAATCACGGCGACTACCCTCACCGCGAGGCATCTCTAAAACCACAAAATCAACTGGAATAATCAATGAACCAACCTGAACTAAAACATCCTCTACGATGCCCATTGGTCTTTTAATGGACCTATCAGCAAGTTGTAGGGCCATCATAGTGGGTTTTAGCTCGGGCAAACCTAACTCAAGGTACATGTAATATGGCAACAAATTAATGCTCGCCCCGAGATCAAGCATAGCTCTCACCGTGTGAGAATCCCCCAAAGTAATGGAAATTAGAAAACTCCCGGGGTCTTTCATTTTCGGTGGGAGACTATGTTTGACTACAGCGCTTGCATTCTCATCCAAAAAACGTAATCTCATCTTTCCCATACTGAATTTTCTTGGAATTAATTTCCTTGAAGAATTTGGCATATGCAGGAACATTCTTGATCACATTTAACAAAGGCAAATTTATGTTAACTTTTGAAAACATGTCAATCAATTCTTTCATTTGGTGATCAAGCTTATTCCTCAAGAATCTGCCAGGGAAAGGAACAGGAGGTACATATGGCTTGGGATTGGACTTTTCTACATTCACATTTTGTCCCAATCCATTAGTACCCTCACCCTCAGACACAACATCCTCAACAACAATATTTTCCACAATCGGGGGTTCCACAACAGGGGAATCAATGACAGGGGGTTTAGCAGGAGAAGAAGGAGAAGTTACCTGATTATCTACCTGTTTGCCACCACGTAGGGTGATGATGGCCTTGGCTTGCTCCCCTTGGCTAGGGAATGTACCCGGTTGTCGTCCCTGTAATGCCTCTGCCAATTGACCCATTTGGGTCTCCAACTTCTTCATTGCAGCAGCTTGATTGTTGTATGCTTCTTTGTTCTGCCTTTGCTTGAAGTTGCTCCGCTCTCATCTGATCCATTGCCTCTTCCCAAGGCTCTTTCTTCCTTTCATAAAGCCCCTGCGGAGGTGGTTGGGGATGAAGAGTCTTATTTTGTTGATTTCCACCCCATGACAAATTGGGATGTCTCGGTGCTGCTTGCCATCCTGGATTGTAATTGTTCCCAAACTGATTGTTGTTTGGTGGGAACCGTTGACCAAATCCTTGCATCGCCTGTACCTGCTCAGTTTCATAGCTAAAGGAACTAGTAGAGGGACATGAGTTATAATCATGAGATTTAGAGCCGCATGTAACACAACTATCATACACAAGATGAGCAGTGGAAGGCATAGAAGAAGAAGAAGCATTTTGCAAAGCTAATTTATCAAATCTTTGGTTGAGCAATGCAAAGTGCTTAGCAATCTCATTATTCAATCCGACCTCATTTACCCCCCTTGTTGCTCCCCTAGAACCTTTTTGTTGAGAATTAGCACTCAACATCTCAAACAATTCCTGGCATTGTTGTACAGTCTTGGTTCCCAAACTACCTCCTGCTGCATTATCAACCATGGATTGGTATTCAGGGGATAAAGCCCCATAAAATGTTTGATGCAGCATAGAAGCAGGAAAATTATGATGAGGACATTGAATTTGTAGCATCCTAAATCTATCCCATGCCTCGTGGAAGGCTTCCCCCGGTTCCTGTGCAAATCCCATAATTTTCACCCTAAAATCTGTCAATGCATTATAAGGGTAGAACTTAATAAGAAAAGCATCATGTAAAGCATCCCAAGTAGTGATGCTACGGGGAGGAAGTAACAATAGCCAAGTTTTGGCTTTGTCTTTCAATGCATATGGGAAACACTTCAGTCTCAAGTGCTCCGCTGTAACACCCTCTTTTATAGGGAACCCACTCACAGTAGACATGAATTCTCTCAAAAATGCCAAAGTATCCTCACTAGCTAAACCATGAAAGTTTGGAAGCATACTTAAATATTGGCCTTTTATTTCATAAGCTAGTCTTTGCATCGGGCAACACTATGCACGACACCGATGTGTCGACTCTTGGCCTAGCAAATGCATTCATGACTTGGTCCGCCATCACAAAATTAAATTCTTCTTCTTCCTTGGTGGAAGAAGTTTCCAACTCACTTAATTCTTCCTCTGTCCCGGTGACAGAAGTGTCGATCGGTTTCACTCACTTGAGTAGAGGGAATGCCTCTCTCAATTCTGTCTATATCGTCGTTCAAAGGAACCAAATTAGGATCCAATGACCGGCGACCAAACATGCACCGATTAAATTAACTTGTTAAAAATCACAACAAGTCCCCGGCAACGGCGCCAAAAACTTGGTGGAGAAAAATTCCTCTAGTAATAAAATCCGAGCAAGTGGACTCACTACCGGTGTAGTAATATGCACGAGCAGGGGTCGAACCACAGAGACTCGTTGGTTTTAACAAGTAAATTTAATTAATGCTTAAAGTAACAAGATGGGTTTTGATTTGGTTTATTAAAATTAAGCAGCGAAAGAAAATTAAAACAATTAAGCAACTAAAGTAACAATTAAGCAAGCTAGCAAACGAAATTCAAGGATTTAACAACTAGCCCACGGATTAGGTTCACCACATATTCTCCCTTTATGCCTTTTGAATGATAAAATATTAATTGGGTTTAGGGCTTCTTCACTTTTGTAAGAATTGGGACGGTTCGATTGCCGGATTGCAATTCTTCTATTGAGTAATTATCAATTATCACGCAAGATCAAATTGATAACAACTCAATTCATTAAGCATCAAAGAATTAATGAAGCCTAGACTCAATCAATTCACGCAAGATCATCAATTGAGTCTAATCCTCCTAATAGTGTTCGTGCACAATTCCCCACGCAAGTGCAGGACTTGTACCAAATAAAAATTAAGAATATTAGAATGAACTAACTCCACAATTAAATGAAATTTAAATATATAGCATAAAGTTCAAATACGGGCTACACCAATCCGTGAACTATAAAGAAATTAGCTACTCATGTTCCGGATAAACATCACAAAACATGAATAGCAACAAAACATCAAACCTGAAATCCTTGCAAAAACCTTGAAAATAAACTCTTTAATCCTTGAAAACCTAGGCAAGAAAAGTAAGACAAAAGGTGTCTAATAAAAATAATAAAGGGAGTATGTATACTCCTCCATGCAGTCCTAGGCTAATTAGGAAAATAAAATAAACAAATCTCTCCAAATCTGCTTCAAAATCCTTGCTGACGTCACAATACGCGTCCTGGCACGAGTCGTGATAATTAGCACGAGTCGTGCCCTTCAGTTCCAGTCGTAAGAACGACTCGTGCCAAGCCCCCCCATTCGTGCTGAGTAATTTGTCTTGAAAATAGCCATGGCCTCCACTCGTGAGAACGAGTCGTGCCAAAGGTGCCCATTCGTGCTGAGTAGCTGGTTGAGATTGGCTTGACTCCATTCGTTCCCAAGTCGTGCTCCACTCTTCTTCAGTCGTTCCCCACTCGTGCCAAATACAGAATTGCCCTATTTTGACTCAGCTTTGACCTGGCCTTCGTCCCTTGACCATGTTTGACCCCGAGCTCGAACCTTGAACAACGTACTGCCCTTTTTCCACTGACAATGGACTTGCACGCTCCATGAAGTTTTACAACCAAATACAAATAAAAAGCCAAAAATAACCTCAATAGATCATTGTTTTCTCACATCTCCTCACATAACACAATGTCATTCAAATACATCAAAACTAAACTAAATACATCAAAACTCGTTGTAAATAATCCGGAAACGTAGGCAAAATATATGTATCAAATCCGCTCATCAATTTGTGTTTGGGTGGATTCAAGGCTTGAATGTGTTTAGGGTTTGATGATAGAGTTGGTCAAAGAGAAAACAAGTAGATAACACTTAAGTCCTCTATGTTTTCTCTCTAATCCTCCTTCTAAGGGGTGATTTGAGCTTGGATTGGTGTATGTATGAGAGTATGTATGAGAGTGTTTTGAAAGTATTTTGAGTGAGTGGGGTTTGGGAAAGATTGAAGAGAAAATGGTGGCAATTCTAGTGAATTCCCACTGTTTTCTCCCTATTTTTCGCCAGAATACAGCTTCTATGAGCCAATTGTGTTGTGTAGACTGAGAGAGGAGGGTTCAATTTATAGGCCACTGAAATTGACAAACATGTTCGCGCGGAGGGTTCTGTAAACGTGCCTTGTTCATTAAATCTTTGCTCCAGGCTTTGGACAGGAAGAATAAAATTCAAAATTCCAGCAGTTTATGTTTTTCAACTTGCCCAATTCGGATTTTTCCAATTTCTTTTGCTTTTTGAGATTCTTTTCTTGGTTTATCTTTAAATGGCAAACCCTAATCTACCCTTGGTTGGTTAGAAATGTTAGAAAGTTAGAAATGTTAGGAATGTTAAAACTTTCGTTAATTTTCTAACGAAAATACTAACAACTCAAATTGGAGCACTTACAACGGTCATGATGTCGGACCTCCCCGTGGTTCGACCTCCTCGACCTCGACCTCAAATTTTACCACCACCTCGCGCTTCACTTTGGGTTTGAGTGGTTTGAGTGTTACTCCCTTGGGTATGACCACCCATTGAAAATGTTGCATCAACTTCGTCATCGCTCAAATCGAGCGTTTCATGTGGTTGAATATTATCCCAAATGGAATCATCAGGGGGAAAAATTGGATGCGTAGTTGGGATATTCTTTCCCTTATTGCTACCGCCGCCACGAGATGAAGACATTTTTTTTGGTGAAAAATGGAATTATATGAAAAAAATGAAATTATGGAGACTTTGAAACTGAAAGTTTGAGATAATATAGAGATTAATTGAGAGTTGAGAGAGAAATTTAGAGAATGGTGTGAAAAAAATGAAGGGAGGGGGAGGGTATTTATAGGTTGGAAAATGGAGAGAAGAAGAGAAAAAAACATTTTTTTTTTATATTTTGGTCCCTAAACAGTCAATTTTTATTTTTTTTTACATTTTGATCACTAAACAGTAAAAATCACCGTTAGCTAACGGGAAGAGAACAGGAGCCGTCGGATCATCCAAATCAACGGCCCAGATCAACTAGCCGTTAGGTTGCCGGTTCCGGTTCGTGAACCGTCGGTTCCGGTTCACGATTTCGGTTCACGGTTCATGAACCGGCGGTTCAGGCGGTTCGATTTCCCTCCGATTTTGGGCCGGTCCGATTTCGGTTCGAACCGACTGTTCAGGACCGATTGGGCATCTCTAGGTAGCCCCATTTCTTCAAAGTATCATCCGAACTCAAATTTCTGCATCATCCTCCTTTAGAGCTTTAGAGCTGTCAAAATCGAGTTCGGTCCATAGGCCCGATCCAGCCTACTCAATTTTTTAAGGGTCTGGACCTCAAATTAGAAGACCCAAAAAAATCGGGCCTCTTTGACCCGACCCGATAAGCCAGTGGACTCATGCGCCTCGAACATGAAAAACCCGAAAAGACCGACCCGACCCGACCAAACTCAATCTTAATAAAAAATTTAAAACTAAAAACTAAAAACTAAAAAAAAAAAGAGAATTGTTATATAAACCCGTAAAATTGTTGAGTAAACCCGTAAAACTAATTTCACCCCAAAAAATTTAAATAAACCCCCCCTTTTCCCTTTATACCCCTTGTTTTTATCCCACACCCACACCCACCCACCCAAATTAACTCCTCCTCATTTACTCTCTCTCTCTCACTCATCCTCACCCAAATTCAAACCTAGAGAGAGAAAGAGAGGAACCGACCTGTGAGAGAGAGAAGAGAGACGCAGAGAGAAGAGACCGCAGAGAGAGAGAAGAGACGGCTGAGAGAGAGAGAGAGAGTGAAGAGAGAAGAAGGAAAAATCAAAGAAGAAGAAGAAGAACAACAACAATCAATTTCAATTTCAATTTCAATTTCAAGATGTCAAACCTAGGAAAATCTGGTAATTTTTCTTTCCTTTGTGCTAAAATTAGTTTCATTTTTCCTTCAATTTGAGATTTGAGAGATTTTGATTTTGAAAAATTCGAATTTCTGGGTTTTGATTAGTTCGGCCACTACTGGCCGATTTATTGCATATATTCGGCCACACCCGACCGAAAAATCCCAAAATTTCGCCATCCCCGGCCGAACCTGCTCTATTTTTCGGCCACCCCCAGCCGAACCTTCTCTATTTTTCGGCCATGACCAACCGAGCCATTGCCAAAATTTCGGCCATAACTGGTCGAACCATGCTCAATGGAATTGATTTGGAATTGATTTGGAATTGATGGATTTGTTCTTGTGTGTCTGTTCCATTTTTAGTGAGTTATGTAATTTATGCTTCTTTTACATCAAGTGCCTATGATCCTATGTTATTGAAATTTGAAATTACAAATTGTAAGTTTTATAATTATATATGTTATTGAAATTGTATTAATTTGGTCAAAATTACTAGAATCTAATTATATATGTTATAAAAATTTTATGAGTTTGATTTTTTGATGTTTTCATTGCAGTTAAGCAAATGTTTACAAGGAGAAGGCGTCCAACTGCTTCCGAAAGGAGTGAAAAAGTAGCTGCACGTACACAAGGGCAAACTTCACAGAACCAAGAGCCAGTTGAGGATTTAACCGTTGATCCTCGCTTGTCGATCTACATTGAGCCTATGGAAACCTCACCTGAGCCTCGGATAGACCTTATTCCGGCTCAAAATGATAGTGACTCGGAAGATGAACGGGAATACGAGCCGAAAGATGAGCCGGAAGATGAGGAAGATGAGGATGATGATGATGATGAGGATGATGAGGAGGGAGGTGGGGAGGTAACGTCTTATCCCGGTGGGCCTAGGTACAAAACATTACTCCTTTCCTATGAAACCCATATTGCTAAATCAATTTGGGAGGGTAAAGATGATAGAATTTTAAAATGTATTAACCATATAGGAAAATTGAAAAAATGGGAATTGGAGTTGAATAAAGTGTTAGAGCCGGTTCAAATGCTTATCATTAATTCCGGTCTCTTGTGCTTAGTTAATGGAAGTGGAGCGTATGACAACGTAGATAAAACGTTGGTCAACGGCATCCGGAAACTAATAGTTTCCATATGCCATTTGGGGAGATGACCATCACTTTGGAGGATGTGTCTTGTCTTACATTGCTTCCGGTAGTAGGTGCACCCTTATTTGAGAATCCTGATTATGCAGTCAGCCACCTCTTAATAAGGTTTGTGAGCTTTTGGGAGTGAACAAAAAAGTTGCTAAAGATGGAATTCCTGCCAAGGGGGCATTGGTCAATTTAGAATGGCTTAGATTGAAGTTCTCCCCTCAGTTGTACTCCTCCAACCCCCAAAAAGTTGTTTGTGCTGCTAAGGCATATCTTTTATATTTATTGGGGTGCACAATCTTTTCTGATAAGACCGGGACATGTGTCAACGCTAGCTATCTAGATTTTTTGAGAGATGATGGGGCAATAGGGAATTATGCTTGGGGAGCCGGAGCGTTAGCTTTTCTGTACCGGCAACTAGGAAAAGGATCTAGGTTTAACTGCCATCAGATTTTCGGGCACTTAACCTTGTTGGAGGCTTGGGTTTATGAGAGGTTTCCTGCGTTTAGGAACGGTTTCAACAACTACTATCTACCCAATTTGCCGCTCACATTGAAGTGGCTACCACCTCGGGCTCAACCATCGACAGTTGCCTCCGTGCAAGTGAAGAGGCAACATATTGACATTCTTCAGGACACGGATGTAAATATTATTTTTTTAGTAATAATTTTCACATGTATTTTTGTTTTCTTAAATGAAACTATATTAATATTTTTTATGTTTTTATTGTAGGTGATTTGGATGTCGTATGAAGGTATCCGCGCTCAATATCCTTTTCCTAGAGTCGCGCTATACCAAGGTGCCATAGTTGCCGGTAATGTGGTGGAACCACATCTTCCCGACCGGGTATTGCGACAGTTTGGGTACATGCAGACAATACCTCACCCTCCACTTGGTCTTGGGATGGCGAGAGGAGATAAGAAGTCTCTAATGGGGTGGATCATGTTTGCCCAGTCATTCTATGACTGGAAGGGGAATTGCGTCGATAAACGCAGGTTACCGGGATGTAGAGTGCCTCAACATGCTGCAGATGATTATCTGCAATGGTACTCTGAATATTCACACCCCATTGTGCACCCCATTACTGAGCGGTCTCACGCTGTCAGGAGGACAAGCGAAGTTGTTGCCCCTAATCCGTGGGATATGCTTATGAATGTCCGAAACGTCATTATGCCTATTGCTGAGAGATGGACAAATGGAGACCGCTCATTTAGTTTAGAGGAGGCTATGGACGTCATGTTTAGAGCATTGGCAGAAACTCAAACTCAAACTCAAACCCCAGCGCGGACATCAACTTCTCGGGGTGGTAGAAGACAACAATAGATTTGTAGTTTTGGTTTTTTTTGAACAATTATTTTTGGTAATTACATGTATGAACAATTATTTTTGAAGTAATTGGTTTATGGAGTAATTGTTCATAGCCTCCTCTATTGGTTTTTGGAGTAATTGGTTTATGGAGTAATTGGTTTTTGGAGTAATTATTTTTGGTATTGTATGAACAATTATTGATTTATAGAGTGATTGGTTGGTGTATGGATTTATGGTTTGTATATATATGTTTGTATGGTTGATGGTTGCAGCATAGACGAGTCGGGAACGTGCCCTGGTTAGTGCAAAATACAGCAAGTACATGTCGAAAAATTGGAAAAATTTCGGCCAGTACTGACCGAACCAGTCAAGAAGTTCGGCCAGTACTGATCGAAAACCTTGGATCTGTTCGGCCACTACTGACCGAGACCTAGAATAAGCGTGTTTTTTTTTTGGAACCGTTCACGAAAAAACATTGCTACGTGTTGTAAACATTGGCTGAAATTTTTAAATTTTTTTTGCCTTAGTTACAAAGGTTCGGCCAGTACTGACCGAATTTTCTTTGGTTTTTCGGCCAGTACTGACCGAACCTGCTCAAATTTTCGGCCAGTACTGACCGAACCTGCTCAAATTATCGGCCACACCTGGCCGAACCATGGCATGATGATTTGTTCTTGGGTTTTGTTGTTTGGTTGATGTAGAATGGAATTTAGGATGTTATCTTTGTTGGTCTTTACAATTTTTGGGTTGTGTTGATTTAATTTAATTTAAAGTTAGTTAAATTTAGTTAAATTTAGTTAATTTAATTTAGTTATTTTAATTTAAAGTTAGTTAAATTTAGTTAATAAAAAATGGAATGTAATAATAAATGAAAATTATTTAAAGATATGTAACACCACAAAATCATAATATTTAACATAAATAAAACTATTTAATATCAATTACATAAGTTGATGTTTCGGGTACTTGTATTAATCGATCTTGATAAAAATCTAGCCATCCGGTTGCACATTCAGCTCGACAATCATACCATTTGTATGGTACCGGTGGCAATGGACATCCTTTCTTCAACTTGGTATGAATGTAATGATTGTTGTTGACGTAGCATATACAAATCAATTTTGGGTTATGTGGCATTGATTTTCGTAGAGGAAGGAAGGTCAAAGATAAGGTGTTACTCAAAGTCACCAACGCAACGTCGAATGCATTTGCAACGGCGTAACCCATTTACGCGAGTCAAACCAATTTTCTTCTCCGCATGGTCCATCAAACCAGTGGATAGCAGAAAGGACTTTATCCACCCTATCCTCGGCCATGAATAACTCGGCATACAACTTTTGATTTCCCAAAACCTCCTGATATAACACTTTCCGAACCCATCGCCAATCATTTGAATCACGGCCAAGTAACTCCGCAATACACCGGAAGCCACAATTCCCATCACCCCGCACATCAACTGTTTTCTCAATATAACCATGCATGAAAACCGGTAGTTGATTAAGATATTTGATTGCATGTTGACTTTTTCGACGAACGGGCTATAAGATAAATTCAAAAAAAAAAGAAAAATTAAACATAAATAAAATTATTTCATGATATAAAAGTTTAACTGAATAATATAAATAGTTTTGAGGTTACACGTAACTTGGCTTTTGCGAGATAACATCGGAGACCCTTGATTTGCATCGGTGTTGAATAACACTTGATCGGGTATGGCCTCCACGTACTCAAATGCGCTAGGATCCCGCTTCGTGGATTTGAGGAACTTAGCACTCTTTGCTTTAGGACGACCCTTATTATTTGTTTTAACTACAGGTTCATTAGCCATTGTTGTTGCAGGATGACAAATCTCGGTCAATCTCTGAATAATCAAATTCTTTCCGGTTCGTGGAGCTGCCTCAAATCTTAAATCAAGAGTATTGCGAATCTCATTGTATCGATTTCGAATCTCTTCTTCAATATCATCATCGTAACTCATGATCGGTAGGGTATCTAACTTGCGCCAAAATGCATGAACTTTATCAAGTGGGATGGGCGAGTTGAATTGCATGAACTGTTCAAGCTCATGTGGACAAGGGAGCCCGCATGCCGATCTCACCGCACACCCACACAACAATGGATCTCGGCTACCATCATATAGAGAATCCAGTGAGTTGAAAATCAAATCCAATGCATTTATAGACACCATGCCTCTAACCTCACTCCATAGCGATGACTTGAATTTGTGTTGAACCACAGTCCTGCTTTTCTCAAATGAGGCAATGATTGCAATATGGGAGCATTCGATGAGTTTATGAATTTTTTTCCAACATGTCTCAAATGCTCCCTGGCTCGATCCAAGTTGTTTCTTCAATAAGGCATGTTGACTCTCCACCCTAACATAGGTTACGCAATTTATTAGCATATAATTAACAAAACATCAAAACATATGACGAAACATAAAGTTCCCCGATATACCTGTTTGTAGTCAAGTTGTCAAAGTGCATAACATGGTTTGTCCAACACGAGACAAATCTTTCTTTGTAAGGCACAATCCATTTGGTTCGGGACATAATTGACCGCATCGGGATATTGGCTGTAATCTTCTGATAATCGCCGTAAATAGTCATCAAACGATGCCTCTGTATCAGCTTTGACCATTACATTCCAATGAAGAATGAACGCCTCCCAAATCTCTTGCATATCAAACACTTTCTTGCATTTTGCTAGAATATTCCTGTTTATATGCCATCGGCAGAGCAAATGAGTTGTCGTTGGGAACGTCTCACGAATTGCATTCATCAACGCAAGCTCCCTATCGGTTACGATAACATTAGGAAGACATGATTGATCCATCAGAGATTTCAACACTTCGCATGCCCACGTGTAGTTTCCTTCTTTCTCAGCCTCTAGGTATACAGCAGCAATTAAGGTCATTTTGGTTGAAGTCACGCCCACAAAGGTAAGTTGTACCTATTTGTCTTGTAAGTGCAATCCATGAACAAGACGTATGAAAATGCCTTCATCAATTCAATGCTTTTCGGATGAGCAAAGAATATCTCTTTAATGACATTTGTATCCTCGCATTGCCGATATTCGAAGTGATAAGCATGATCGGTCAATTTAAACATGAGCTGTTGGATTTGAGAACGACCCGCACGCTCAGTTGCCCTGTTCTTCACTCGCGCATTATAAATAATCCGTATTATGGGCTTGTTTTCCGGAAATTTCTCTTTTAATCCATGTAAAATATCCTTCGGCCGGGTATTTGCATGTGACAATTCTATCACGTACTCCTCCTCTGATTTAAGTAATCGACCGGCATAAGAGTGACCCAACATGGATTCGCAAATAGGATGATTGTGAAAGCCACAAACCACTTTTAATTGCCATTGACCATCAACCGTGACTTGTCTGGCGTTCAACTGAAACTTACAACCGCATTTATTTGTTCCGCTCTCTCTATTTTTCTTTTTTTTTTCCCAATTCCAATATTTCAAGGTTGGCAGTTCCTTGAGAGGATAGAGAGATTGGTTTTTCCTTGAATTTCCCCCAACGATCACAGAAAATACATTTTTAACAAATTTAAATGGTTAGAAAACTTACATTATCATTCGATGGTAGAGTTGGAGCATCCATGATGAGCCTGCTGAATCTCTTGTCTTGGAACAAATGTGTATGAATTTTTTTTTTGATTTTTTTTTGGGAGAGGAAGAGGAAGGTAAGAGAGGAGGTAAATTTTTTGGAGTAAAAAAATAAAGAAGAAGTGAATAAGTAAAGAGGTGGTGAAAATTGATGAGGGAGGGAGGGGAAAGGTGGTGAAAATTGATGAGGGAGGGAGGGAAAGGTGGTAAAAATTGATGAGAGAGGGGGGGAAGGTGGTGAAAATCAAATACGGGTTTACTCAACAATTTTACGAGTTTATTTAACATTAGTAAATGAGGGGATAGATTTTGGGATATTTTTGTCATTTCACTCGATGGCATTTTTGAAAAATTCAACTTATGGGTTTACTCAACAATTTTACGGGTTTATATAACAATTCTCAAAAAAAAAAAACCTATCTAGGGCGCTCAGTCAGTCGGTCTCTCTCTTCTCGCCGAATCGCCGATCTCTCTCTTCTCGCCGAATCGCCGATCTCTCTCTCCACAGCCATGGCGTCGCAACCCACAGCCCACACCACAACCACAGGTACCCTTACGGCCTTACTCTCTCTCAGTCTCAGTCTCTCTTTCTCTCTCTCTCTAGTATCTATCGCTCGCTCTCTCAGTCTCTCAAATTATTCCTCTAAACACAGCGCCTCTCTCACTTATCTGAATCTCATTCGAATCGCCACAGCAAATTTCTCAATTTCGTTCCCTTTCCCATTTCCCCCAAATTCAAATGGATTTCAAACCCTAGCAAGGAGAGAGCTTTCAAACCCTAGCAAGGAGAGAGCTTCAAGCTCTTTGCAAGCTCAACACAATCCCTGCCAACATCACTAATGTTGCCATGGTTGATGCTCTCAGCTCCCTTGAAATTGTATGTAACAACTTATTTCTTAGATCCTCTCACGTTCAATCATTTTGAAATTTGTTGAATCCAAAGTCATTTCTCTAATTACAATTTTTTTTCAATCGCTTGCTGTGTTAGATTCATTTAAATTGTGTTTTTAAATCAGCTTGAGTTTTATGGATTTCAATCCAGTTTAGATTTGCGTGTTATATTTCTTCTCGTTTTTTTTATTTTTTTTTATTTTGCTGAATTCTCTTCAATCTCAGATTTAAATAATTATCTGAATGCTCTCTTACCGCTTGCTGACTGCTGTGTTTTATTGAGTGCTGAGAATGTGTTATTATTGTCTGGTCTATATTTTTTGGCGGGGGTTTGAATAAACGTTTGTTGATCCTATAAATCATTTTATTGTTTTGATCCAAGTTTACCAATTCTGGGGAAGTGAGGGTACTGCTTGATCCAAGCTCTGTGTTATGGACATATAGTCTAGCTACTGAGACATGCAGAATGAGTTTCTTATGTGTAATAAAGTAAGTGTGTTTTGAACTTTGCATATTGAATGCTTATGGTGTTTTGCCTGCTGAAATGTTGGATTAATTTGCAATTATTTGCTGCAAGATTCAATCTTTAGTTTAGGCCATAAGTAATCACCAATAAGTGTATTTGTATAAGCTAATAGTATGCCATTTTTGTCGTTGCTAATCATAGGCCCATAGGCCCGAAGGCCCGGTGTTCACATGGGCTGGGCTTGACTTTTATTAGACCCACTAATGTTTAGGCCCGACCCGTCATTAAGTGAAACCTGCTGGGCTTGGGCCGGGTTGACCCGGCCCGGCCCGTTTGACAACACTATCCTCCTTACACTACTCAAGTTCTAATGGCTTCCATCGGTTCCGGTACACTTTTGCTTACATTACTACATTTGCTCAAAATTTATGTCCAATATTTTTCTGATCGAGAAATTACTATATCATCCTTCATCAAACAACAAATATTATTTAATCCCTATATATTCATGATGCAAATTGATAAAATTAAAGATTTTTATGTATTTTTTCTACTAACAAATGTTTAAGATTCAAATTTTCAAAGTGAAAAATGTTTAGGGACGGATGGATTATAATTTAATATTTGTATGTAAATGTAAGAGGTTTATAAGTTGCATTGCATGCAGGGTTTTCAAGATCCAGTGGAGATAATGAGCCTGCCCATTACATGCTCAAAGTTGAGTCATTCTCCCTGCTTTCTGAAGCTGGCATTGACAAACTTGATTCTGACACTTTTGATTCGAGCGGCTACAAATGGTACACCGTTTATAGTTCGAGGATTATCGTGTGTACTTTTTTTTAAATAGATATTTTATTTATGAATAACTTCATCTATTACAAGAGTGGCACTTGAAAAAAGTACTAGAAATGCATTCATTGCGTTTGAACCCCTGAAATCTCATATAAAAAGGGACATCAGATGCCGATTGATCTATAGCTCGATGGCGATTATCGTGTGTCCTCAGCCATTAACTGAAGTTTTTTAAGTTTGAATTCATTCTTTAATCACTCTCATTTGATATTTGGGATTTCAGGAGGTTGGTTTTGTATCCAAATGGAAATACAACCGATGAAGGCGAAAGACACATCTCACTCTATCTAGGCATTGTTGATACCGCAAGTCTTCCTGAGAGGTGGGAGGTCAATGCTTACTTCAAATTTTATGTGTATGATCATGTCCGAGAAAACTATCTAACTATCCAAGGTACTGATCTATCCAAATAGCTTGAATTCTTCTTTACTCCTTTTTAATTGGTAATAAGTAATGTATTTCTACTTTCAAAAACAATTCAAACACATTAACAAATAAGACTAATCTATATAGAGAAAAATATCTTTTTCGTCCTTAAAAGTACTTTTAAGTTTTACTTTTTCGCCCGTAAACAATTTTTTTTTACTTAAGAATCCCTAACCTAACGTTTTAAGGATGATGTAGCCCCTCCAGTTAACAGGTGTTAATGTCACCGTTAACTTCGTCTGAGCTGAGCTGGCACCTACCTGACGTCTTCCAGCCTACATGGTGATGACTAAGCACAGGGGGTCATCTGTAAAATATGAAACTTCTATTCCTAAATAGTAAATATTATAATTACTTTACCAATTAATACAAATTATAACTAAATAATTAATTTGTTTTTTAAAGAAAATTAATTAACTTGGTAAAAAATAATATTATTTTGATAAATAAAATAAAATATATAAACATTGTCGTACAAAAATAGTAAATATTTATTCCTTCTTTTGAAAGAATGTAATTTTTTTAACAATACAGTAATATGTGCTTATTGTATTAAAAAAATACTGTAATGTTTTTTTGATCAGTAAATATAAACAATAATATAGTACCAGTTTTATGATTCCTAAATATCATTAACTATTTATCCAATTAGAGAAGAAGATACTTTCTCCACCATCAAATTGTTTAATTATTTAGGTCATCTTTCATTGCAGAATATTCGACTAGTCGTCTCTTCTACTGCAACAACAATCCACTGTCATCAATCGCAAGCAAACCACCGCCGCCGTCCAATAATCAACCATTTTTTTAGAACATATAAAATTAAAAGAATCAATCAAGAGTCACATAAATTCATTGGAAAAATATCAATTGGGAAGAATCAACAAAATCACCACCACCGAATGTCAACAGCTTTTTCCAAAAAAAAAAAAAAACCTATATGTTTGAATACTCTGATCTAGCGATGCAATTTAGGCATAAAGAGCTCAGAAGGTGTCGTTCTCGAATGTACGTTAGAGGGAGGTCAACTTCTTCTCTCTTTCCATCTTCATTTAGAAGTAGATTTGAGAAGAAGGGACTGAATTAAATAGATCTGGGTATGATGCAAAGGAGGAGGCGGAAAGGAGGAGAAGAAGAGGAACGCAAAGGAGGCGGCGGCGGAGAGAGAGGCTGGTGGTGAGAAAGAGAGAGAAGAGGACGGTGAAATTGGGGGTAGCAGTCGGTGGGGAGGCTGCCATGGAGGAGGCGACAGGAAAAGGCGGAAGAGGAGAGCCTCCATGGAGGAGGCGACGGAAGATAGGGTGGCCACCGGAAGAGGAAGAAAAGGGGGAAGGGAGAGATGGGGAAAAAGGAAGGTTTTCAGGGAGAGGGGCGGCTGAGTTTTAATTAAGTAGGGTTTTTTTTTCTTTTTTCTTTTTTCTTTTAAGCCCCTATGCTTACTCATCACCACGTAAGGATAGAAGACGCCAGGTAGGTGCCAGCTCAGACGAAGTTAACGGTGACATTAACGCCCGTTAACTGGAGGGACACATCATCCTTAAAACGTTAGTTTAGGGATTCTTAAGTAAAAAAAAATTATTTATGGACGAAAAGGTAAAACTTAAAGTACTTTAAGGACGAAAAAGATACTTTTCTCAATCTATATATAACCAAATAGAAGCATGTCCTAATTGGAAATACCCTTCCAATATGATAGTCCAATTTATTAAACATAAATTTATTCAACTATGACCAATCATATCTATGTTGATGTTTATTCTAAAAAAAATATATAAAAATATTATTTGTAGTATTTTTAATGGTGAAGTGGAGTCTGGCACACTGGTTGAGGTCTTGCCACATGATTTACAACTTTAATTAATTTGAATATGTAATATGCACAGATGCGGATGGGAAGAAGAGGCGGTTTCATTCGATGAAGTTGGAATGGGGTTTTGCTAAATTACTTCCTCTAAAGATCTTTAAGGACGTTTTAAGTGGATACCTCTTTCAGGACACTTGTGTGTTTGGAGTCGAGGTTTTTGTCACCCCAAAGTTTGTAGTCAAGGAGAGTTGCTTATCCATGATGAAGCCGCCAACCACCAATAATTCTTACACATGGACTATAGAAAATTTCTCTTCAATTCAGGGAAAAATCTCTTCTGAGGAATTTAAAATTGGAAAAGTCAAGTGGTATGATAATTCTTTTCTGATGTTCATTTTCCACATTATATGAATGTGTTATCACTGCTTAATACTCCATATATGGCTTTTTATACTGAACATAGGATGTTGGATCTCTATCCGAAAGGTATTGCGTTTGTAAGCGGCACATATTTGTCCATATATCTAAGCGTTGCTGATCTCAAATCATTTACTAACAATTCAAGAATTTATGTAAATTCAAAGATGCGCGTAAAGGACAAATCTGGAACTAGTCACCATGAATGGAAAGGTAGGTCAATTCACCTAACGTATTGTTGGAGCTAAAAATGGGCATTGCAATTTAACCTGTGGTGTAATTAACTGTGAACTTTTTACTTTTCTCTTTCAGTATTACCTGGCCACTGGTTCTGTGACTCTGTGAGTTATGGATTTCCTGATTTCATCTCTCTAAGCGATCTCAAAGACGAAGGAAAGAATTATGTAGTAAATGATAAGTTAATGATTGAAGTGAAGATTGATGCGGTGGGTGCTTTCAAGACTTTAACTTAATCGCATCTCTTTGCAGTATCTGGTGGTCTTTTGGTCAATTGAAACCCTTTTGGAACTTAGACTTACCTAAGTTCAATTCTGGCTTTGGCATACTCAATACATTTTGATTTTTACGTTCAATTTAATATCTATCCTTGTGTGTTTGTAAGATGAAACCAAAACTTCCAATATTATTTGTTTTGACATTGGATTGCTGCAACAAGTCCATGTTTGGGGGGGGGGTATCAACCCAAGTCCCGGGGGAGGGGAGGATTGTTGAGTTATCAACCCAAATTTTACATCGGCAATCGAAAGAAGTATTGTCTAGTCCTTTCAACCCCTTCATTTTAAAGTTGTCATTTTTAACACCTTTAACTTTAGGGGGGAAAACATTTTCTACACTAAAATCAATAATCTTATCAATTTTGACCCTTTTAATTTTGATTACAATATTCTTATTATATTCTTGTACAATCTTGGCATTGGAATCAAGTCCTTAACATAATGGAACAAATGATTCATATGTGACCCGGTAATTATGTTGAGTATTACTTCGAATTATCAGATCTATTATACTAATTCAAATTTGGAATCTTTCCTTGACATTTGTATCAAATTCCTTCGATAGATATACCTCCTTTACATAACGAATTTATTTTGTCCGTCTCATATAAATATCAATAACATGTTTTATAAAATGAAATAATTTTATTTTGGGGTAGTTACCAAATCATCCTCCATCCTAACAAAAACGATCTCTAAGGACGCATATTTTACAAATTGACCACCAAGTCCTGTAGTTATTGATGGACACGCGTGTCCTTGATAAATTTATGAAAATTACGCTTGTGCCACTCAATTAAATGACATGGATGTGCGTGAAGGAATTTCAACTCCCTTTCTGTGTTTTCTCTCTCCTCTTTCTCTTTCTTTCTTTTTTTTTTCCTCAAAACTAATAAAATATCTATAGATCCAGAAATTAAAAAAAAAAAAATTAAAATCACCGTTGTGTTCGTATCGTCAAAATGAATCAAACTAGTAGCATCAACATATAATTTGGAGCAAATTTGAGAAGTTCACAGTTGTTTCATGTTCATAGTTGTTTTTGGGAAGTTTACAGTTATTTTTAACATTTGTTCCAAAAGCAACTAAGAGAAGTTCACAGTTATTTTAGTTAAATTCATCATTTCTGCATGAAAATGACTACCATTTACTTAACTCACATTAGTTTTTAGTTAAGTTCACCGTTGTTTTTAGTCTTTTTTATGACATCTATTTTTTGCAATTTCATGAAATTATTTGACATATTATTAAGTTCACAATTGTTTTTAGTTACGTTCACACTTGTTTTTAGTCTTTTGACGGTCTCTATTTTTGCAAATTTATGAGATTAATTGACATATTTGTTAAGTTAACTGTTGTTTTTAGTTAAGTTCACAATTGTTTTTAGTTTATTATGACCTCTATTTTTGCTATTTTATGAGATTATGTGACATTTTTGTAAAGTTCACTGTTGTTTTTAGTTAAGTTCACAGTTGTTTTTAATCTTGTATTTCTCTATTTTTGCACTTATATATGATTATTTGACATACTTGTAAAGTTCACATTGTTTTTAGTTAAGTTCACAGTTGTTTTTAGTCTTGTATTTCTCTATTTTTTCACTTATATATGATTATTTGACATACTTGTTAAGTTCACAGTTGTTTACAATTAAGAAGTTTACATCTGTTTTTAGTTAAGTTCACACTTATTTTTCACAGTTGTTCTGAAAACATCTAAGAGAAGTTCACAATTGTTTTAGCTAAATTCATAATTTCTGCATGAAAATGACTACCATTTACTTAATTCACAGTTGTTTTTAGTTAAGTTCACAGTTGTTATTAGTCTTTTATAACCTCTATTTTTGCAATCGTATGAGATTATATGCATATTTGTTAAGTTCACAATTGTTTTTAGTTAAGTTCAAAGATGTTTTTAGTCTTTTATGGCTCTATTTTTGAAATGAGATTATTCGACATATTTGTGCAGTTTACCATTGTTTTTTGTTAAGTTCACTGTTGTTTTTAGTCTTTTATATCTCCATTATTGCTATTTTATGAGATTATTTGACATATTTGTTAAGTTCACACTTGTTTATAGTTAGGTTCATAATTGTTTTGAGTCTTTAATGGACTATGTTTTCCAACATTTTGAAATTATTTGACATATTTGTTAATTCACAGTTGTTTCCACTTAAGTTCACAGTTGTTTTTAGTTAAATTCCCAATTGTTTTTAATTTTTTATGACCTTTATTTTTGCAATTGTATGCGATTATTTAACATATTTGTTAATCCACAATTGTTTTTAGAAATTTAAAATTATTTTAATGTAATATCATAAAAATTAGAGGTAGATTATTTGTATGCATACCTTAATTGTGTTGTATGCGTCATGTATGTAATGTAGGATTGTCAGGAACAAGCGTAGACCATCAACCCCAATATTATGTCATTTGAATTCTGCGTTTCTCTATGACCTTATACGCCAAAAAATATGTGATCCTCCTAGGTGTGTAGCTTTCTTTTTGTCATACTCCCTCCGTCCCACAGTAGATGTCGTCTTAATTCCATTTTTTTTTTGGTCTGACCTAAAATAAATATTGCCTAGTCTTACTGGAATTCCATCATGGTATGGTATAAGTGAGGTACAAACTATTAAGGAAACATTTCCTAAGGTTTCCTAAGTTACTTTGTTATCTTTCTAGATTATTCTTGTATAGAATTCCATCATGGTATGGAATTCTATTGTATTTAGAATAGGAAATCAATATTGTATTTAGATTAGGAAACTCAATATTGTATAGAATAGGACTCTCTATCTCTTGTACTATATATTTACAAGTTGTGAATAAAGAAAATTAGTTTTTTCAATCTCATATGGTATCATAGCAAGAAAGATCCAAAATCCTAAAAACCCAAAACACCCATAAAACCTAGCTATGGCCGGGTCCTCCTCCACCATCCCAAACGCCGCCGAACCCAACCAACCCCTCTTCTTGGTTAACATATCCTACTACCGTACCCTCACCCCCCTCACCTACCGTACCACAAACCCCTCCCCCTCCTCTGGCTCGAATTCCACACCCCTCCCTTTCAAGGGCAAGTGTCAATACTGTTGCAACATCGGTCATGTCATCTCCCAATGTCGTCAGTTTAATCGCGACTATCCCACTGTAAACTTCCCCCCACCCCCTCGCTAAAACCAAAACCCTAACCCTAATCCCCAAGCCCACACCGACGCCTTTCACAACCCCCTCCCCCTCCCTCATGGTTCATCGACAGTGGTGCAACCAACCACATCACCAATAACCTCTCCAATCTTGCCCTACATACACCCTACAATGGCAGTGACGACATCATTATCGGAGACGGTTCCCCTCTTCCTATATCTCACATAGGTTCATTCTCTCTTTCCACACCCTCTTCCCCCTTATTTTTAATAATATCTTACATGTTCCTCTTATCACTCGAAATATTCTTTCTGTGTCTTAACTCTGTCGTGACAATAATGCTATCATTGAATTCTCACACTCTTCTTTTCTCCTTAAGGACAAAGCAACGAGTCAAACTCTTCTCCATGGAACCCTTGAGGATGGCGTCTACATCTGGTACCCTCTGCCCATTCAAACTCATTCCAGCATTATTTCTTCGCAGTTGTGGCATCATAGATTAGGACATCCCCCTGCCCCTATCCCTAGTTTGTTACGTAGCAAGTTTCATTTATCTATTTCTTCCAGTTTATCTCCGTGTAATTCCTGTTTTATTAATAAAAGCCACAAACTGCCTTTTGCATCTTCTTCTCTTAGTTCACATGCACCACTTGATCTCATCTTTTCTGATGTATTGACCTCTCTTGTTCATTCTCTCGATCAATTTAAATACTATGTCATTTTTGTCAACCACTATACAAAATATATCTGGTTTTACCCCCTAAACACAAATCTGACACTTACAACACCTTTCTTTGCTTCAAGACACTAGTCGAAAAATACTTCCAATGTCTCATCATTTAGATCTACTCCGACAACGGGGGTGAATACCTCAAACTCACACCCACTCTAGCTCAAAATGGCATCACCCACCTTACCACCCCACCTCACACTCCTGAACACAATGGGTATGCCGAACGTCGTCACCGCCACATTGTTGAAACAGGTCTCACCATCCTTTCTTATGCCAACCTACCCCTTACCTTCTGGCCCTATGCCTCACCACTGCTACCAACCTAATAAACAGAATGCCTACTCCCACCCTCAATAATGTTTTCCCCTATCTTTGCCTATTTCGCTCCCCTCCAAACTACACCAATTTGCGTAGCTTTGGATGTCTCTGTTATCCCTGGCTTCGCCCATATACTCCCAACAAGTTAGCCCCAAAAGTATATTCCCTGCATCTTTGTTGGATACTCACCTACGCAAAGTGCGTATTACTGCCTTGACCCCACCTCTCATCGAGTCTACACCTCTCGTTATGTCCATTTTGTTGAAACCATATTCCCCTACAACTCCCTCACCTCCACTTCTCCCACCTCTTCCGCTCCCCCTCCCTCTGACTGGCACACCCTATTCCTTCCCATCCTAAACACTACACCCCCCATACCACCTCCCTCACATGCCCCCACCCCTCCCCCACCCATCCCCCTCTGAACCCTACTTCCCCCAACCAGCCATTACCCTCAATCCAGCCTAAAATAACCCATGTCCAGACAGGAAAACCGCGCGATCACCCCCTAGAACCGCGCGATCGCCCCCTTCTTCCAGAGAATGAGTGTGATCACCCCCTGGAATCGCGCGATCGCCCCCTTTGTCCAGAGAATGAGCGCGATCGCGCACCCTCAATTGCGTGGTCTCCCCCTTTACCAGCAAAGCCATTCCTCCTCTTGCTCGTACTATTACCACCAGATTATCCCATGGTATCACTAAAACTAACCCCAAATATGCTAACCTCTCTCTCCTCACCTCCCCCACAAGCCTTCCCACCACCACTAAACAAGCTCGATCTATCCCACATTGGCGTAATGCCATGATTGAAGAATTTCAGGCTTTTACTCAGAACAATGCCTGGAATCTGGTTCCCTTTGCCATAGCTCACAACATTGTCGGATGTAAATGGGTCTTCCGCATCAAGTACAACCCTGACAACACAATTCAGAAATACAAGCCTCGGCTTGTAGCCAAGGGCTTTCATCAACAACCCGGTGTTGACTATACCGAAACCTTCAGTCCCGTTGTCAAACCTTCTAATGTCAGGCTCCTTCTCTCTCTCTTGCCACCACCAAACATTGGCCCCTTCGCCAACTTGATGTCAACAACGCCTTTATTTAAGGTACTCTATCTAAAACTATATTTATGACCCAACCCCCTGGTTTTGAGGACTCCACCAATCCATCCTTTGTCTGTCATCTCTCTAAGGCCATCTATGGTCTTAAATAGGCCCCCCGTGCTTGGTTTCAAGAACTCAAAACCTATCTTACCACATATGGCTTTCACCTCTCTTTAGCCGATCCCTCTCTCTTTATACTCAATAAAATTCCATTCCCAATCTATCTTTTAGTTTATGTTGACGATATCATTGTTACTGGACCGTCACCATCTCTTCTTCAGTCTTTTATCACCAGCTTGTCCAATCGTTTTTCCCTCAAGGATCTCGGTCCTTTATCTTACATCTTGGGTGTTGAAGTCGTCCTGAACCGAAATGGACTCTTTCTCTCCCAAACAAAATACATTCATGATCTCCTCATCCGACACAACATGATAGACTGTAAATCACTTCTCAATCCTATGGTCACATCACCACCTCTCACTCGGTCCACCACCACTCCTGCAGTTAACCCCACATCTTTTCGTGCCATTATTGGTGGTCTTCATTACTTGTCCTTCACTCGTCCTGACATTGCATTTTCTGTAAACAAGCTTGCTCAGTTCATGTAAAACCCCCAACCTACTTACTGGGTTGCACTCAAGCGTCTACTCCGCTACCTTCAAGGCACTATGCACTTGTGAAATTACCTGGACTTTTTCGCGCACGGCGGAAAAGGCGGTTGTCTTTCGCGGAGGGTTGGTGTCTGAGACCTCGCTTTCGAGAAGGAGAGGAGTCGCCACGCGGTTTTTGTATTTTGAGCCCAAACGTTGAAAAACGGCTTTTGGTTGAAAATGGTGTCGTTTTTATTGGCAGCAAAAACTTAGGAAAAGGCTTTGAAAAGGGGTGCCATTTTTATTGGTAACAAAAACGAGAAAAAATCTTTTTTGAGTACGAGAGATTGTTAGGTTCGGAGGTCACGTTACGTTTCGGGAAGAGTATTTTGAGATCACCCGAAACGCCTCGTATGACGAGTCTTTCTACCTTTCTCGAAAATGTGTGCGTGTGTGTGTGTGTGTTTGCATTTTGAAAATGGGGGCTTGAATGACAAGCTTAATCTTGGTTTGAATGTCAAACGTTGATTTTGTGATTTTGTTTGAAAAGACGAGCGTTTGAATGACAAACGTCGGTTTTGGAGTTTTTTAGGAAAAGTGGCGCGAGCGTTGATTTTAACTGTTTAACTTAAGTGTAAAATGTTGACTTTTAAGAAAGAGCGTTTGAATGTCAAACGTCGGCTTTTGAGTTTGAAGTTGATCGTTTGGATGCCAAACGTCATTTCGCGCGTTTTTGAAAGAGAGTTCGAATGTCGAACTCCGGTTTTGAACCGGGCATGTCATTGTTAGCGATTTTACGGGAAAAAAGCATTAAATGAGTTTTGAATGTCAAAAGTCGGTTTTTAAGTTTGAAGATGATCGTTTGGATGCCAAACGTCATTTCGCGCGTTTTTGAAAGAGAGTTCGAATGTCGAACTCCGGTTTTGAACCGGGCATGTCATTGTCAGCGATTTTACGAGAAAAAAAGCATTAAATGAGATTTGAATGTCAAAAGTCGGTTTTTAAGTTTGAAGATGATCGTTTGGATGCCAAACGTCATTTCGCGCGTTTTTGAAAGAGAGTTCGAATGTCGAACTCCGGTTTTGAACCGGCATTACATTGTTAGCGATTTTACGGAAAAAAAGCATTAAATGATATGCGATCAACGAATCGTTTTTGCGACTCGGACTTTGAAAAGTAAATGCTATCACGAGCCAAACGGCTCGGACTTGTAAATGACAGTATTTAAAGTGCGGTATCGACGGAATCAAACGACCCGAAATTGAAAAGTACGATCGACGAGCCAAACAGCTCGGAATTGTAAAGTTGCGTAAAAGTAAATGACGATCAACGGATCAAACGATCCGGAATTTTTAAATGACATGAAAGTAAATGACGTTCGAAATATCATATGATCCGGAATTGTAAATGACATAAAAGTAACGGAATGAGGCCGGAACGCCATTTTAACCCGAGATTACTTCTCTTACGGGAAGAGAAGAGGATCAAGGACTAAAACGTATCGGACCCCGTTAGACGGTGACGTCTACATTTCAACAACGTTCGTCCGAAACGGTTGTAGCGGCCCGGCGCGTAAGCAGAGGCGGAACGAGTTTAGGGAGAGAGAGCGCTACCTATGGCTAGGGTCGGCTCCTTTGGCTCGGTGGGCATATACGGGATACGAAAAGGTGTTTGGAACGATTTTTCGAGGTGGTGGGGGTCGTATTTGGTCGAAATACGGAGTTTTCACGCGAATCGAGGCAAAACGGGGGAGAGGGTGAAAAGGGTTTGGGTCGTGGCTTGGAGAGAAAAGGGAGTAATTTTGTTGTTCTTAAAATGTTTGATAGAGGTCTGTATTTATAGGTGAAATTTGCAAAAGAGTCCGGACGGACTTAAGCTGAATTCTAGGGGGTTTTGTGAAACTTTGGAAATTGGAGGGACTTGCTGGCAATTCTGGATAGTCTGCAAAAGAGTTCGGCCGGACTTGGACTGCATACCAGGGGTATTTTAGTCTTTTCACGCTGAAATGTGATTGATGTTGACAAGGGAGTTGTGACATTCGTGCCACGTGTCCTGTGACTCACCTAGGGCATGGGATTTTGTGCCATTATCCCCGGTTTTGTCCGTTTTTAAAATAACTGTCCGAAAAATGTCCGAAATGCCCAGAAAAGTCTTAGAAAAGTGCATTTTTCAGGGAAAGCTGTACTTTTACGTGCGACGACGTGTGTTGAGTATGCTTTGACGTTGGGATGCACGGGGCTGTCTCGGGATGTCTCGTTGGCTTGGGAACGGGGAGCTTAACGGGTTTCGGTTAACCTGGAGCGGGCCAGTTAATGGATTCCGGTTAACTTCTAACGGATTTTGACGATCCGGATTTGGGTACTTACAGTTAGCCCTCGGCGGCGTCACTTAGAAGGAAGTGGGGTCGTTGAAAAAGATAAGGATCCAAATCGGGGGATGCCTTCCTTTGCAAGACCTGGGCGGTCAGCTGGCTGGACCCTTAGCGAAAGGATTCCTACGTATCTCGAGCGGGAATCAAGTCGTTCGTAGTTCGTAGGGTCTGAGGCCGCGCGTGAGGACCTTGACACGGCGGAAAGGCTTGTTGTGAGGCGTCTGAACCTGAATGAGACCATTGCGAGGTACCCGAACCTGAATGGAGACTATTGTGAGGCGTTTGAACTTGGAATTTCTTAAACTTTCGAGGGCGTGTTGCACCTCAGACCGGAGTTGCTGAAACATACGAGGGCGTGTGGCGCCTCAGACCGGAGTGGCTGAACATACGAGGGCGTGTGGCGCCTCAGACCGGAGTTGCGAGGATGCGTTTATCCTGAGATGAAGGCGTTCGTGCCTTGAGTGCTGGACTCATGATGACGGCTAGGTTTATCCGCTGGAATGTGATTGATGTTGACAAGGGAGTTGTGACATTCGTGCCACGTGTCCTGTGACATTCACGCTGAAATGTGATTGATGTTGACAAGGGAGTTGTGACATTCGTGCCACGTGTCCTGTGACTCACCTAGGGCATGGGATTTTGTGCCATTATCCCCGGTTTTGTCCGTTTTTAAAATAACTGTCCGAAAAATGTCCGAAATGCCCCCGAAAAGTGCCGAAAAGTGCATTTTTCAGGGAAAGCTGTACTTTTACGTGCGACGACGTGTGTTGAGTATGCTTTGACGTTGGGATGCACGGGGCTGTCTCGGGATGTCTCGTTGGCTTAGGAACGGGGAGCTTAACGGGTTTCGGTTAACCTGGAGCGGGCCAGTTAATGGATTCCGGTTAACTTCTAACGGATTTTGACGATCCGGATTTGGGTACTTACAGTTAGCCCCTCAGCGACGTCACTTCCGAAGGAAGTGGGGTCGTTGAAAAAGATAAGGATCCAAATCGGGGGATGCCTTACTTTGAAAGACCTGGGCGGTCAGCTGGCTGGACCCTTAGCGAAAGGATTCCTACGTATCTCGAGCGGGAATCAAGTCGGTCGTAGTTCGTAGGTGCAAGGGCCGCGCGTGAGGACCTTGACCTGAGCGAGACTGTTGTGAGGCGTCTGAACCTGAATGAGACCATTGCGAGGTACCCGAACCTGAATGGAGACTATTGTGAGGCGTCTGAACTTGGAATTTCTTAAACTTTCGAGGGCGTGTTGCACCTCAGACCGGAGTTGCTGAAACATACGAGGGCGTGTGGCGCCTCAGACCGGAGTGGCTGAACATACGAGGGCGTGTGGCGCCTCAGACCGGAGTTGCGAGGATGCGTTTATCCTGAGATGAAGGTGTTCGTGCCTTGAGTGCTGGACTCATGATGACGGCTAGGTTTATCCGCTGGGGATAGGGTGGCAATGATGGGAATGGTTGTGTTAAGCGGCGTTATTAATGACACGGAAGGATTGACGTTCTAACGACGGGGTTAGGAACAGGATGTGGTCTCGGGAGAGCGACACATTCTTTGGGGAAAAGCGTCCGGAGTTACGACGAGGTCGATTAGGAATTGAGGGAATTGATCGACGTTTCTTCTTAGACGGATGGTCTTAGGATCCTGCTGGGGAGGAGTGTTCGGGCTTACCTTGATGGCCGAAGAGGGATTGTTGTGCGGGCTTACCTTGATGGCCGCTGAAGTGGGACGATCGGGCTTACGACTGGCAGCCGGGGAAGTGAATGTTGGTGAAAACCAATGGGAATTTTGACATCGGGAGACGGAGTTGTGACTTGATGTCCGAAGACGGGACTGAGCGTTTGAATGTCAAACTTCGGGTTGAGACGGAAATGAGCGTTTGAATGTCAAACGTCAACTTGAGATTTAACTTCTGGAGACGAACGTTAATGAAAACTAACTGAGAATTTAACGTCTGGAGACGAACGTTAGTGAAAACTAACTGAGAATTTAACGTCTGGAGACGAGCGTTAGTGGAAACTAACTGAGAATTTAACGTCTGGAGACGAACGTTAGTGAAAACTAACTGAAAATTTAACATCTGGAGACGAGCGTTAGTGAAAACTAACTGAGAATTTAACGTCTGGAGAAGAGCGTTAGTGAAAAACTAACGGGGAATTTAATGTCTGGAGACGAGCGTTAGAGAAAAACTAACGGGACTTGACCTCGGGGGAGGGGGTGTTAGAAAGGTCTAACTTGAAGAAATTTTACACTTTTGGGGGCCAAAAGGGGTAAAATTGAAACTGCGAGAAGCTGAGGGGCCAAATTGGCAAGGAATCTTCGTTTCACCAAAGAGTCGTGGGACTCAACTTTGGGTGACCGGAGGTTTAAATCGGCGCGCCAATGACGCAAACTGGTCATTTCCCCATACTTTCAGGCGAGGAAAAGAGAGAGAGGAGAGAAAAATTCTTCCCCATTTCGTGAGTTTTGCTCAAATTTTCAAGGGAAAATCAACATGGAAGCCGATTTGGGACCAATGGCTCGCCATAGGAGGACCGATAACGAAAGAACGAGGTTGGTGAGGACCATTCGAAACCACCGTTCTTCCTTTGAATCTGGCGGAGTTCTATCCGGCTCGGGACACCCACAAATCCAAAGGAGGGATCGAAAGACAGGTAAACTTCCTTTAAATTTCATTAATTTTAAGAATGTGCTTTCTTTAAATGTTAGGAATTTGACTAGGAATGAGTTAGGGTTCTTGGTGCCCGAATTGGGGCTTTTGACTTTGCTATGCGCCTTTGTCGAAATTGACTAGAGTGTAGTTCAATTGACACTATGGGTAGATGACATAAAAATTTTGGTTGCAAAATTCCATGCCTAGATGTGTTTTCCGAAATTAAAGTAAATTTAATTCGGGACGGAGTAATTTTTCGAATTCGACGGAGTTTTCGAAATGTTTTGAAAGTTCCGAATTCGACAGAGTTTTCGAAATGTTTTGAAATTTCCGGATTCGACGGAGTTTTCGAAATGTTTTGAAATTCGGAGTTTTCGAAATGTTTTGAAATTTCGGGATTTTGGACCCTTAATACTCCAACCGGGATGGACATATTTTAGGAAAAATGAGAACTATGTATGTGTTGCATCATTTTGACATGCGTTCGTGCACTCTGTTGATGTCGCTTCTGTATTAACGTATTCTTGCTGTGTTCACCTGCAGGGGCGAGGGACAGTTGACGTTCACAACTTGAAGAGCAGGGGAGCCTTCGAGGCAGTTAGAGCGCTGTGGGAGATACTCCCGGACGAGGCTCGGGACGGAGAGAGGAGTCCACAGCAGCTTGTGGTTGACTCCGGTTTGGCTGGATTCATTAGTGCAGTAGCCGCGGTGGCGTCGACGCAGAGGGCGAGGTCCTTGTACGTAGCTTTGAGTGAGTACTGGTGGGACACGACCCACACTTTTCACTTCAGGTGGGGGGAGGCGACTGTGACTCCCACTGTCTTTGCGGCGATCACTGGGTTGCCATTCTGGGGCAACACGCTGGTGTGGGTGGATGGTTATACCCCGGGGCAGTTGTCGGATCTGCTGGGTTTTGATGTTACCGATGTCAGGGCTTGGGTATTCGGTACAGGCCGATGGAGTCTCATCTGAGGAGAGGTATTATTGCTTATGGGAGGGGTCTCTGAGGATGACCGTAGAGCGTCTGGCTCGAGGGTTCTTATGGTTTACTTTGTCAGCGACCCTATTTCCTACTTCTGATACATCCTGTCACTTCCCTTTGCTCGGCTCACTGACTGATCTGGATGCCGTGAGGGGGTTCGCATGGGGGGAGGCTGGACTGGCCGAGCTCTACCACGCCTAGGACAGGCTCTCACGGGGAGAGGAGAGCACCTTGTGCTGCTTTTCGTTTGCTTTGGATGTAAGTTCCCGTCTTTTTCTCTTCCTTGTCTCATTTTTGTACTCGTATGTATCTGCTTTGTAGCTGACATAACTTTCCATGTGCTTGCAGGTGTGGGCTTTGGAGGTGTTCCGCCCGCAGAGATGGGGGATCAAGGAGGTGTACGCGTCCTTGTTCCTTGCCATGTTGGTTTGGCAGAAGGAGGCGAAGAAGCCGGTGTCATCGAGAGAGGGTACTCGGCTGACTTATGAGGAGGTGTCTCTGGCCCTGTGCCGAGAGTTTTTCGGGCGGATCCAGCTGACTTGGTGGAACCGGATTAATGTTGGTGTGGTCCAGGTTGCTAGAGAGGTTACACGTCGGAGGAAGCTGCTGGTGGGACTTCACTGCGACGCGATGTATCTGGGGGAGAGGGTGACCTATTAGTATGGTCCGGGGTCCCTTCCTATGGTGCCGATGGACCCGCCTCCACACATGCAGCATCCGCTGTTGATACCGATGGAGGAGCTGGAGCGATATAGACAGGGCGTGTTCTATACCGAGTTTATCATAGAGGGTGCCGACTATGACATCTTCTTGAGGATGAGGCTGAGGAGCCCGCAGGTGCTGCACAAGGAGGGCGAGGGCCCTGGATATCCCCGAGAGTACCCGCTCCCTCGTGCTAGGCTGGCGTATGAGGGGCTGGATGGTTCTCGCAGGCGACTGGTGATCCCTATCCCGGAGGAGACGAGGCCTCGGTACAGAGTGGACCCCAATGCTATGGTGAGTGCTTTGATTTGATTTCCTGCATTTGATAGTAGCATTCTGCAAATGTTGCATACATCTTTGTCTGTTTATCTTTTGACGACTTTCTGGTTTTGCGGGTGTACGGCCGTACGTGCGACCGAGTGTGAGACGGTTGGGCCGGAGTGGGCCAATTACGCCGGGAGACTCGTGGAGTTCTGCGGTGTAATTCCGGAGGAGTGCGGCATCACGTGAGCCAGGGCCATCCTAGGCCGAGAGACTCGTCTGCCTCCACGGCTGGTGGGGGAGACTTTACGCAGGGATTCGGCCAGTTCTCTGGCGAGACGGCGGGGTTCGGAGCTCGTCACTCTTCGTACTCGGGGCACGAACAGGGAGAGTCCTCGAGGGCTGTAGACACCCCATTCTGAACCAATAATTCATGATTACACTACTCTTTGTCTCTCTTTTATGTTTTGATGAAAGCATATCAGTTTCGTCATGTTTCGTTAAGTTTCTAACTAACCTCGTTAGTTTTGGACCCTAGCCCCGACTAACGGAATAAAGCTGAAGAGGACAAAGTAGTCAAATGACTAGTTATCTCGCGCGGAATAGCGTGTCTCGCGCGAGATATCCCCTCGACAGGATGTGCAGAATCACAATCCTTCTCCGTTGTAAACTCTTTTCTTGATAAAACTCATCTAATTTGGTTCTCCAATCAAATTTGAGTTCTAGAAGCTTCCTAGGAGTGTTTTACCTCTCCACCTCTACCTCTTAAACCCCTATAAATACTTGGTGACTTCCCTTTGTTTGAGAGGTCCGAATTCCACACAACACACACAATTTGTTGGTTTCTCTCCACGAAAAATTTCCTTCAAATCACTCGCATGAGCCTCCCTAAAATCACCTAAAGTTTGTTTATCAACCTTGTTGATCAACAAACATCGAACCCGAATCAAGGATTGAGGCGAAGCTCTGTCAGCATCAAGATTTGACTCTCATATTGAGTCGAAACTACTGCCCGAATCACTTCTCGATCGAAAAGACATCTTAGAACCACGTTCTAAATCAAACACTCCCAAACGCTAGGTAAATTCCTATGCTTTTACTCTCTTCTTCTCAATCTCTCTCTATTGGCTTTTAGAGTGGTGTAATCCCATCAAAAGTTGGCCTAGAGTCCGCTTCAATCGATGAAGGCGCTCTCGAAGCATATAATCCGACATTCCTAATCAAGAAATTGATTAGGGTTTTCTTATTTTATTGTTAAAAATAAAAAGATTGATAATACTCAATTGGCAAGACCGATCTTCGGATCGGGTGGAATAGATGCTCCTCGACCTACCCATTCCATAACTTAACCCCCGAACCCTCAAATCTCTTTTCAAATCAAAAAGGTTTTTCTTATTGTTTTCCTTAATAAATAATAAGTGGCGACTCTGTTATTCAAAATTCACGCATCGCTACAGTTTGGCGACTCCGCTGGGGACAATTAATTAAGAGGGTTAGACTTGCGTTACAATTGAGTATTATCAATATTTTTAATTTTCTGTAAAAATTCTGATTTTTCTGAATTTTTTGAAAATTTTCGACACTGTTTAAAAAAAAAAATTATCCGAATACTTATTCCGCGCGAGATATACTAATCTCGCGCGAGATTAGTGCACGGCTTTAAACCCAAAAGATTCCTTCCTGCGTTGGCGGCGGCACTATTAAAAAAAAATAAAAAAAAATTCCTACGTCATTCTCTGGCGGCGGCAGTTTTAAAAAAAAATAATAATAAAGAAAGGGTTAAAGAAAGGAATTAGGTCAAAGGACTTTCCTTCTTCCCAGTTTGACTGCCCCAACAAAAAAAAAAATGCCTTGATTGGTTTGGTTGGTTTGACTTTTTATCAAAACGTTTGACCATGTCAAAAATAATTAAAAAAAAAAAAAACAAGAAAATCAAAAACAGTTTCGAAAACTTTCAAAATAAATTCAGAAAAGTCAAAATAAATTATTGTTATTTTGCTAACTTTAATTTGCAGGGTAGAGTAATTAATTTATTACTCGAACTATATAACTGCGTGCAATTGAATTATTTTAATTTTTTACCGGTCCACGGAGGATTCGGGAGTTGTAATTAATTAATTTAATCCTTTTTCTCTATCTCTTTTAGTGGAACTACGATGACCTGAGTCTTCCTATTTTGGGAGAAACGTAGGCAACCACTTGGTGCGGCCACTATCTGTTTTCTTTTAGTTTTCAAAAAAATAAAACTTTCTATTTTACTCTATCACCTAGATTGACTCTCACACACGCGCACTCATATTATAACTGTCATTGCACTACATACCCTTGATAAACTCGGGACCCACACTAAGGACGGATGACGGTAACCACCTAGTCGCCGGTCTCTCCGAAGTTGGATCATCCCACTCCGCGTATTCAATCCACCTAGATTGTCATATCGCGGAGAGCCTAGCCTTTCAGCCCTGCATCGCCACATATCATGTAGATTGACTTTTTAAGACACTCAGTGACCGATCGGTTTGATCTTGGAGTCTTTGTAATCCCTTGTCAAGATCTTGTTTTGTGCAACAATCCATGGAAAAGAAATCAAAAAAAATTGTCGCTTCGGAATTATTCCTTCGGAAATGTCCCTATGATTGTCCCTACGGATTTGTCCCTAAAGAGAAAAATTTCTCACCATATTTTGCACAAAACTTGATGTTACTTGAGATTACTTCGACCCTTAGGTCCCTAGGTTTGGTTTTTGAATGCTAGAAACCCCCAAAACGGATTTTTCGTCCGACCAAAATTAGGATTAAAATCAGAAAATTGTGACTTTCCGTGGTGTTGTCTCGCGCGAGACTGCTTGTCCCGTGCGAGATAAATGTTCGGTCTTTTCGTGTTTTGGCCAAAACCTTCAAACCATCAAAGCCTTCATACACCTTATTCAGCCGAATTGTTGGAACTCGATCATGGTTTAACACGGTTGCTACACGTCTAGGTCCATCGCGAAAGCTCGACACGATGTCTACTTCTCCTCCTACCACCGAGGCCGAAATCAACGAAGCTAAGGCCCAACTCATCCAAGCCCTGCTTAAGATGGATGAACAAAGTAAGCAAATTGAGAAACAAAATGCCCAAATGGCCGCCCTCATGAAAGAGCTCAACGACATGAAAGTCAAGAAAGGAAGAAAACAAAAGCAGAAAGTGGAATCCTCCTCCGATGAAGAGGAATCCTATACCAAGCAGAATAAGAAACCCAAGAAGACAAGCAAGAAAAAGGAAGAATCCGATTCCTCCTCTTCCTCATCCTCCTCCGATGATGAGGAACATGTCTCCAAGAGTACTAAGACCAAAAAGGAAGGTAGCGACGAAACTACTAAACTTGGTGACCATGTTACTAAGAACTACCTTGAGAAGAAACTTGCAACCCTTGACACTTCAAAAGGGTCATTCGTTCCATTTGATCCCGATGCTCTTCAACAATCCATCGCCAATTTCCTCGCAAGTACAAGACACCCGATATTTCCAAGTTCAATGGTACTACCTGTCCTCGAGCTCATGTTGAGACCTACACTTGGGCCATGCTTCCAATGGGTGTTGATAACAAAATCTTGGCTCAATGCTTTCCTCCAACTTTAGAAGGTGCTACAAGGGATTGGTATATGTCTCTTCCTACGACTACAAGGCTTGATTGGTCGTCTGCATGTTTAGTCTTCCAAAGACAGTTTGAAGACAACTCCACTTATCGCCCTACTAGGAGGGATCTTGAACAAACCAAGCAACATGCCAATGAGTCCTTTGCTGAATTTGCTAGAAGATGGAGACTCAAACTCATTTGAAATCGTCGAAAGGCCTACTCTCAAAGAGCAAATCCACATCTTCCTCGATGCCTTCGTGATGAATTTCCAAGAGAAGCTCATGGTAATTACTTTCCTAGTTTCGATATGAACTCCTCAGTGCGGAATTAGGGTTGACGATTTACTTCCTCAAAAAGTAAAAAGAAGGAAAGTAACTTCCGCTACAACAAACCCGCTACAAGTAAGGATGCTTGATCAATGCCATTGCACTCAACCGCTCCAACACTTAGGAAAAGTATTCTGGCTGTTCCTCCTCCCGAAAAGATAAAAGAGGCACTACGAACAAAATAGAAGGAATCACTTTCAAGAAGAACTCTTCGATGTGCTTGTCCGTAATGAAAAGATCAAACCAAGGGAAGGTGGTCCTCCAGAAGGATATGGGTCCGAATCATGCTCATCACTTATTCTCATAAGTACCACAACTTAACCTACTAATTTGCGACACCCAACTCCACTGCCACCACTTGAAGGACATCATCCAAGACCTCTTTGACAATGGAGACTCTAGAAACGTCCCAACGTCATCACCAATCTCTCTTCCTCGTACAATCCATGAAGAAGATGAAGCTCCGAGAAAGAAAGCTACACTTACCACTTTTGGGGCTACAACTATCTCCTCTCCCTTTCTCCTTTCGATATAAGTAGATTAGGTTTTAAATTTCCAAGTATGAACTCGAATAGTCGTTCGGGTCTTTCTAAGTACTTTCTCACCTCCTCTAGTTTGTGTCATCTAAACTATCGAAGTCCGGTGTTCTTTAATTTCTTCAATTAATCAAAGTCATTTCTTTTCCTAAACACTTTCCCTAAGGTTGTTTCTACCTCATGAGAGATCATTTAATTCATACAAAATAATGGACCCTCCATTTCCTAAATCATCGCAAAAAATAGAGACTTTCTAAAAGCGAAGTTTAAGAAGAAAGTTATCCTGTAGGAAGCTTAAAGGGCTAAACATTACCCCTACCGAAAGTCAAAGATCAATGTTTAAGCGAAGAAAAGCCCAAAGGTGCCGCTATCAACCTTCATTCTGCAAGCAAGAGTGGGGCTACTCAATTCAAAGCTTTGAGAGTACAAAAGAAGAAAAAAAAAAACTCTCAAGCTTTCATCACCCCACAACAAAGGTGAAGATTCAAATGCATGAAGGACTCTCCCACAAAGAAGAAGAGTCAAGTGATACCAACAAAAGAAAAGAGGATTCCTCAATATCCTCCTACATCAAGTGAAGAAGACTTTCAGTATCAAGAAAAATGTTTACCCTTAAGTCATATTAATGATTGGCTTTCTCCTCAAACTTATTTAGAAACTTCTAGATGATGGACGGTTAATTAAAAGGTAGAATAACTTTTCTAGATCCCCGAACCAAGTAGCGTTTCTTGTTGAGTCTAGGGGTTTCCTGTTAGCCATTCTCA